>JAULKJ010030019.1:0-17253 GCA_032355405.1 Rubia balearica
AAAGAACACAATCAATGAAGCCTCATTACCAGCAGAATTGCTGAAAAAAACAATATTCTCCCCGAACAACAATTTACACCGTGCGACAGAAGATTCAAGTGGCGGCCACAAGCTCAAAGAGTAAGGAGCAGTAATAGTATTATCCTTATCAAAAACTACCCTTTAAACCCTGTTTTCTTCAACTCAAGCCAATCAATGTACCTAATATCCGGCACGGCAACATGTGGTATAACCAACAGCTTATCTTTGGCATTAATCTTAACAGAAGCAGCAATTCCCTCCAGGTTAATCCGTTGCCCTACCGCAGCTTTCAAGTTCGTCCACCACATGATGGACGAAATGCCTGAATGACTGTAAAAATCACTGTACGCGCTATCAAAACTATCTGCGTTCTGGGATTTCTGGGTTTTAACAGAGGAGTAAAAGAGGAGTAAAAATCCTGGGATAAAGAGTGATTCTTGGTAGATGAGTACCGGGGTGCGCTGTTGGGGTTTTTCTTCTTTTCTTGTTCTTTGTTGCATCTGTTGATTACACAGTGATTCTTGCTTAGTAGTGGGATTGGGGAGAAGATGCAGAGGTGGAGTGAGGAAACGCTAAGGGGTGGGATAGAAAGCAGAAATGAGTTGATTGGCCAAAACGATGTCGTTTTGGGCTACCACTTGTAAAAATTTGAAAATACCCCTGAACGACCATTCTATCAACAATTGAATGAAAGCTCCCCTTTTTAAGTTTAATGGGGATAACATGAGGCTCAGGTTACATAACATCGTAGCTCGATTAGTTGTTCCAACGCGATTACATTGGTATTTGACCTAAACTATTTTGTCGTGTCCGTTTTTCGAAGTGATAATTTTTTTATATATTGTTTCCTCATCAAAGTTGCAATTTTGGGATGTATAACGAGGTCCTTCAAACTCGACGCTTACATATCTAACACAGCGGTCTAGTTTCGACGCGGTCTATGAATACATTGGTCAACTCTGGAGTCCATGAAATCGACAGTGAATTAACACGATGGTTGGATTAATGGTATGACCGGTCTTTCAATGAACAAATTTAAAAACAACGACCTTTCAACAAACAACTCTGAACACGGGCTCACATGCGGGGTATGTTTTCTGGAGTTGGATGTTTTTATTTATCCTTTTTTATTTTATTTCAGAGAAAATTGTATTTTTAACCCTATATCTTGGTCGAAAGTGCATAAATAACCTTGTAAAACTTAAAAGTGCAAAAATAACACTAAATTTTGTTGACCAAAATGTCAACGGTCAAATTAGTTAAAAATCATTGAAATGACTATTTTACCCTTCTATTAAAATATTTAAAAAAATAGCAAAAAACAGTAATGCCCTTTTCTTTTTCAATTTTTCATTCTTTCTTTCTCCCCAGATTTTGTTTTTCCCAATTCATCTTCTTCCCGATTCGTCAATGGTTGCCGTCGGTTTTTCCATGGTTGTCATTGTCTCCTCCATGGTTTCCTCCATCCATTTCAGCGGCGCCGTCAATTGAAGTTTTTTTCTGGCAATCGGATCAAGAGCAATCGAATTTGTAGATTGAAATTTGTTTCAGGCTATCGAAGCATATAAATCCGACAGGGCTAGGGTTAAAGGCGCAGTGGGGAGAGGGAAAGCGGCGGCGGGGCTAGTTGACGTCGGGCGGGCTAGGGTTTGGGTCTGGGCTGGGTCTGGGCGGAGGTAGGACGGAGGCACGGCGGAAGCGATGATTGGCGGTGGCACGGCAGGTCTGGGCTGAGGAGATTGGTGACGGGTCTAGGCTGGTGATGGCGCGGCGGCGGAGCTAGTGATGAAGAAGAAGGAAAATTATGGGTATTTTGTCATTGTTTTTTAGTTTTATGAGTAGGAATATTTTTGTCTTTTCATTAATGGTTAATGCATGAATCTGTTCGGTCAATGTTTGAATAGTGTAATTTGGGTATAATTGCACTATTTTACAAACATTTAGGGTTAGTTTTGCACTTTCAAATTTTACAAGGTCATTCATGTACTTTCACAATCTTATAGGGTCATTTTTACACTTTTCCCTTTATTTTATATTTAGTCTTTCTTTTTCTTTTGTTTTGAAGCTACTGGTCTTTTTGTTCTAAGAGCATGTACATTGGGGGTTTTAGATTGTTCTGAACCCACATTGAACTCGAAACCCCCACAACGCGGAGGGGGGGGTGGGTTTCAGAGTGGTCTCAAACAAGTGAGACCACTCCTCGGTTGCTTGTATCTGCAACTGCCTTAGTTGGTTTCCCAAAGGTGAATGTTGGAAAGGTTGTTAGCGCGTTTCATTTATTCTGCCCAGCATTGCCACGTGGTACTCCCTGATTGGGTCACGTGGCATGTTGTGGCTAGCCTTTTTTATTTAAAAAAATTGTTTACGTGATTGGAACTCGTGGCCCAATCAGGTGGTGTCTCGTGTTTTAACAACAAAAAAATTTAAAAATTGAAAATTAAATTCTAATTTTTTTAAAATTAGGAAAAATAAAAAAAAATAAAAAAGCTTTAAAAATACTTATTTTTATTTTTAGAAATTTTAAATTAAATTTGATTTTAAAACAAATTGAAATTACATTCTTTTAAAAAAAATATGTGGTTATTTTTAATTTGGGTTCATAAAATAAATTGGAATTAATTTTAAATATTAAATTCTAAAAAATGACAAGTGTATTATTAAATTTCACATTTCAATTTATTTTGGTAGGCATGTTTATTTAAATTAAATATTGAAGGTAAAATTAATGAGTAGGATAGAGAAAATCAAGTGGAGTCCATGGAGTGATTTCAAAGTGGTTTCAACCACTGTGGAAATAAAATGTAATGGTTTCTTTGTGGTTTCAGTTGATGAGGTGGAAGAGAGATTGAATATTTAATAAACTGAAACCACAGGAGCGGTTTCAGAACGGTTTTGCCACTGCACATGTTCTAAGTATTAGATGTGATTGTTTTGTCAAGTTAAACTTTTTCAACAATTCTTAGTTCAATAAAACTTTATTCACTTCCGACATGCTATCTAGAGACGGTTTTGGAGGAATATGAGTTGAAGTAACTTTTGGCAATTAAGACTTGAGGATTCAAGCCAAATTTGTAGATTTGTAGATTTGGCATGTTTGTCTCTATAACAGTATTGGGTTTGGGTTAGAGATAGTTCTACACATTATATACCTACAGAAAATATTTTGACGACTCCTAGTTTATTTAGAAAAGTTGGAACGAGTTGCATGGAGAGTGGCCCAATTTTTAAGTAGAGGAGTTGTGATATTTTTTTTTCTTGTTTTTAGCTTATCGTGTGTTGGAGAAGTTTCAGGAAAGCTTGTCTATCCATAAATTTATGGATAAGCCATTTAAATTTTTACCTTAGGAATTGTAATTTTAAAAAAATTAAATGTTGTATTTTATAAGTTAAAACAAGTAATAACTTGTATTTGAATGTGTAAATATTTTTTAAAAAAAACATAATATAAAAATACATTTTATATTTTAGTAATTGTATAAATGAAAAAATACTGTGGAATGTCCATAACTTAAGCATATGCAACCTATCAAGATACCTCCTCTTGGTGTTGATAAGGAAAGTGTAGTTGGAAATTTTTTTGTGTGGTTCACAAACTCTAGAGAAGTGCCAAGTCCGATACTTGCTACTATGATTAATTTATGTCCGGGAGCTAACTTTAACAGGTGGATTCGACCGGTAGGATCCGATCGAGTTTAATGAACAATTTCACTGTAGAAGACCACTCTATTAGATTTTAGACCTCTCAAGTTACCACAAAAGTTTTCATTTAAAACTTAATTTATAGTTGACTGAATTGTTTTTTATGGCCCCAACAAATGTCAAATGGTTAATTTTTTGCCCTAACAAATAAAGTGAACACTTCATAGGCTCAACAAACAATTTCGGTCAATTTATGGCCCCAAACTCTTTTTCCGTCCAGCCACTGTTACTATTCAGCATGTGGAACCCGTGTGACTTGTTTTTACTGAAATTTTGAAGGGTAATTATGTGATTTCAATTTATGTATTTATGTATACCTAAGATTCTTGTAATTATGTATACCTATGTAATTTCAATTTATGTAATTATGTATACCTAAAATTCTTGTACATGTGCTAAGTGCACAATCTATGTTCAGCACCTGGTAGTACAGTTTTCATTGCAGCTTCAATTCCTAATAAAATAGGAAGATAACAATAAGTTAGAGTATGAATATTAGAAAGAGGTACTGTAAAAAATATTTATGAACAAATTATTTTATGAACAAACTGTATTGAAATTACATAATTTTAGGTATATATAAATACATAAATTGAAATTACATAATTACCCTTCAAAATTATGTATACCTAATTATGTAATTTATGTATACCACGTGCTGAATACTTATAATTTGTATGCCTCGATAGGAAGTAAGAAATTTTGGTATTTCTATACTTATAATTTATCTATTTTCTCCTCATGCCACGAATTATAAATCTCTACCCAATATCAGAAAGTTGATTTTTGTGATAAGCCTAAAGAAAAAAAAAGAAAAGAACGAAATTTGATTTCCAGCATTTTAGGTATACATAATTACAAGAATTTTAGGTATACATAAATTGAAATTACATAATTACCCTTCAAAAATTCAGTAAAAACAAGTCACACAGGTTTCACGTGCTGAATAGTAACGGTGGCTGGACGGAAAAAGAGATTGGGGCCATAAATTGACCAAATTATTTGTTGGGGCTATGAAGTGTTCACTTTATTTGTTAGGGCAAAAAATTAACCATTTGACATTTGTTGGGGCATAAAAAACAATTTAGTCTATTTTAAAAGATGGTAAAATTTACTTTTGTTTTTGCTCAAAATATAATCTTTGCTTTTAAAGTAAGCACTTTTTAACTGTTTCTCAAGCACAAAAGAAAATGTTTAACTTATTAAATAAAGTACTTAAAATTCCTACAACAGACTCATTATATCCCAAGATACGTACGGTATTATATTTTCAAGGGTACAAATTCTGTGTAGTTATTCAGTAGTTAAATTTTAAGATTGGGATATGAAATATCTTCTATTTTTTAACACTAGCATATACTCCAAGGCGATCGCTGCTCGCACTCATCAGTACATACCAGCCGACACCACAGCCATTATATGGGAGGTAAGTCACGGTAGCCCAGCATCAGGAACCATGGGCCAATCCGTACTCGGTGTTCACAAGGGACTCTCGACTAGCGAGAAATCTCCACACTGCCACTGCCGAGGTTCGAACCGTGGATCACTCGAAACACAAACCATGTCCCAACCACTGGGATACACCCGCGTGTGTAATACTAGCATATACTCTTTATTATATTATAAGAGTGGATTTCCTTACAGGCGGTCTATTTATAAATTTATGCATCTGTCACTTCTTTTTTACCTTATACACTGAAATTGTTAAACTACATACTAAATTTAAAATTTTAAAAATATTTTTTATACTATATATTTTTATATTCACATTTAAATACATATTATTACTTAGTTTTAACTTTTAAAATACAATATTTAAATTTTATTAAAAATCATAATATTTAAAATAAAAACCACCGTAAACTATACATAAACTTATGAAAATGTTGAATTTTTTGAGATTTCTCTTAGATCTATTAATTACTATATATAATAGTTATTGTATCTCAAGAATACTACGAATTGCATATTCACTCCCTTCTATGTCAAATAATGGCATTTTTAACACATCTTGCGAGGAGTACTGTTTTGTTTTTGGTTAAATATTTTTCTAACTATACTTTTAAGCTGAAAGTGTTAATATAACCCTGTAAAATTAAAATGTGTCAAACTAATCCTAACTTTACAATGAATTGTGCTGATATAATTTTCCGACTACATTCCGGCGTTGACTAATTTATTTAGCCATTGATCAAACTAGAAAATACGAATTTTCCCTCAAAAATTTCAGCTCAATTTTTTTCCATTTTACAACTCTTATTACAACCAGCAACCACCACCCCCGTCAGTCACCGCCACCAACTCCACCTCCGGCCACTGCCACCCCATCACTGCCACCACATCACCACCTCCACTAGCCCTGCAAAAATACCCCCATTGCCTAGTTCCATCCCTGGCGATTCGCCGCTCCACCACCCAACCCAAATTTCCTTTTTCTATATGCCTTCCCCTACCTACCGCTCATTTTTCCCCGCTGTCTCATCTCCTTCGTGAGCTCTGTGCCACCACCACCTGCAAATAAAAATTGAGAGAAAGCCGGATTAGACAGTGAAGTCTCCTGGCAAAGAATGGTAGTTAGGGCTGCTGCCATTGCGGCGGTGGGCGGTGGAGGGTCATTGATTTTAGGGAAGAATTGTCAAAATCCGGCGGACCTGGTGTTAAGTTGAACTTAATTATAAAATGGGTTCGACAAGGCAATTAATTGAATAAACTCATGTGTTGTTGTCATCTTAAAATTAATTGCAGAATCTTCTCTTGGGTTGAATTCTTCTAATTGGTGTTACATAGGACCTAGGATATTTTAGGGCCTGTGAAGGAGAACTCAGCGGTGGTGGAGGGAAAGAATGGAGCTGCATCGGAAGGAATACAATTATTTTTCCTTTTAAAATCAATTAATTATTTTCTTTTTTAGCAGGGTTAAAATTGTCATTTCATTAAAATCCAGCCAATTCCAGCGTTGACAATTAGAGTCAACGATTCTCAGGGTTATATTGGCACATACACCATAAAGTTAGGGTTATTTTGGCACTTTCTCATTTTACAGGGTTATATAGGAACTTTCAGTCTAAAGTTAGGGTTATTTTGGCACTTTACTCTTCTTAGTTTTTAAGAACGATTTGTTTTATTAATAAATCATACTCTATTACAACCGTTGAACACACAATAAAATAATTTTACAATTACATGTTCTATTTTTAACGCCTCCTTGGGAACCTTTATGAACCATATCCTGTGAAATTGCTGCCTGAGCTTACCAAAAATAACCGTTATTTCCAGTTGAGGCCTGATGTTGTCTTGATTAAGCATCCGAATTAGAATCTCCGAGTCTGACCAAACCTGCAGTTCTGTGTATCCTATATCCAGTGAATTATTTAACCCTTGAAAACACGCCCTTGCATCTGCTACTAGTGCTGACAAGTAAGGGAAGTGGGTTCTGTTTGTTTGACCTTGCCTCTGTAAAATCGGCAATGCTGTCCATGTCGCTGCCCCATGCAATCTACCCTTCCAAAAGGCACTGTCGAGCTTTAGAGTAGGTAGAATTTGTTCCAGGAACCAGTTGTGAGTCTCCAATTGTATTGACTGCGAGGGTAATTCAATATCTTCCATATCCATACTTCCCCTTCGTTGCTCACCCACTATAACATTAGTGTATACCAATTGGAGCCAGACTTGTGGATCTGGTACTTGATTATTAAAAACATGTGCATTTCTTTGTAGCCAGTTATGGTAGGAAACATGAACAAGTAATGTAACCGCTTCTACGTCTGGAGCTGACTCAAACCATCCCCGGAACCATACTGAAAAAGTAGATGGAACTCCCTGATTGAAAGAAAAACCTCGAGGTGAATCTCTCCAAAATCCTCTTGGCCGTCGGACATTGTAGCAATAGATGATCTATAATTTCGATCACTCCTACCACACATAAACTATAAGTATGATCCTGAAGTATACCTCTATAGTGCAGATCCTCCGCAGTTGGGAGCGCATTGTTTATAACTCACCATAAGGATATCAGGACTTTCCTTGGAACAGGTAGTTTCCAGAACTTCTTCTATTTCCTCGGTGCTTAAGAGTTGAGAGTATACTGTGATGCATTTTGAGCGTGATAGCCAGACTTGACTGAATAAACTTCATCGTTGGTGAGTGGCCATATTTGCTTGTCTGATTCATCCCCTTGTTGTGGGATATGGATTGCCTAAATGCGTGTTACTGTTTCTGGTGAGAATAAGGCTCAAATTAATGGTACTCTTCATGTTTTTCTTTCAAAATTAGGTGTGCTACTTTGAGGTTAGTATGTTGTTGTACTACCTCTTCTGTTGGCCCATCGCATTTGGCGGGCAACCAGGTATCCAGTTGTCATTTATGCTCACTCGGTCTCCTGTTCTGATTTCCCATCTTAAATGTTTGCGGAGTAAATCTCTTCCCTATAATATATATTTCTACACCCAGCTATCATTGGCCTTCTTTGCACAATTCATGATATCCTAATTTTTACAATATTTTTCCTTGAACACCTCTATGAACAAGGAGGATTTATTCTTGAAAATTGAGTTTGCATGCTTTGCCAGTAAAGCCCAGTTCATTTTTCATGTTGATCTCAACCCCAATCCTCCTTGGCTTAGTGGTTTTCACATTTGTGACCATGATATCCAGTGTACACCCCTGCTCTTCATATCTCATTTCCAGAAGAACTGTGTTGTAATAACATCTATCTTTTGTGCCACCTTCTTTGGTACTCTAAATATGCCCAATGAGTATAATAGCATGGCCGATATGGCATGTTTAGCCGGTGTAATTCTTTCTGCCAAGCTCAGTGAGCGTGTCTTCCAATTATCATACTTAGCTCTTATCTTATTGATTAAATTTTTGTACGTGTCACATATTGAGTGATGTAATTAGACATCCATTCCTATATTCTTTCACCCTAATCCCGACTTGTGTATATACAGAGTGTACCACAATAGTCTCTCTGATTGCTCATCTGTGTTTTTACTTACTTGATTGAGGACCTATCCAAATTGATTCTCAGTTCATAATACATGGAAAAATTATCTAGATTACGTGACAGCTGTCTTATGGCCCATGGTGTGCATTCTAGGAATAATAAATTGTTATCTGCATGCATAAGTTGAGATATCTCAGGTGCACCTCTACCTGGACTGAATCCTGCATTTGGAAAGTTATCCATAGAAAATTGTAGCAAACTTGACAATTGTTGTTGGAAGATGATGAATAGATACGGTGAAAGTGGACATTCTTGTCTTAAACCTCTAATCAGCTTTATCCAATCTAATTTCCACTGGTTGACTTTGATTAACATTGTAACCGTCGTAGTACACATTCGTATTAACTCTATCTACACTTCAGGCATGTCTTCATACTGTAATGAATTCTTTAAAAATTCCCAAGACACTATGTCATATGCTTTGCTCATATCCAGTTTCATTGCTGCCAACCCTATTTTCCCTTTCTTTGTTTTCAAAGTCTGTAGCATCTCTTACTCTATGAGCACATTCTCTCAATGTCCTATTATTTTATGCATTCTTTTTACAAGATCTTAGCCACTATCTTTTATTTGACGTTGTATAAGAACAATTAGAGCTTGATTCCAATATTCTGGTATATATCTTTTTGTAGTCGAATTCCAATCCTCTTCTTGGGTTTCACCATTGTCAGCAACCCACGATCTCAGACGCTGACAATGCGAAACCACAATTGTAGAAATATATAAATACAAGGAGATCAACACTGAGTAAGGTAAGTGAAACTAAGCTGAGAAATTTCAATTCTCCGCAGGAGAGTACTAACTTGATCATCAGAGACTTTTCCTTGGAATTATTTTCTGGGATTTGTTTTGCAGGAACATGCGATACATGGTGAATATTAGTTTTTTAGCCTGATCAGGAACACCACATCATTGGCGCCATCTGTGGGGACGTAATTTTTTTTACATTCCTTCATTCCCTTCAGGGTAAACAATGTTGTTCACCATAAGAGAAGAAAACCACAATCACTATACATAAGAACGAACAGATGGGTGCAATAAGAGCAGGCATCCCAGTCAAGATCAAGCACATGTTCCTAGTTAAGAGCATGAGCACAACAAGGAAGATATGTAGGATGAAGAAGAGGAAGTGGAATCTCCTAACACAAATCAAGGAAAAGAGAGGAGAGTGTTCGTAGCTTTCTTAGAGGCCAACAAAGAACATTTGTACAATTAGTTCTTAGCTACTATCAGAACAAAATTCCCAAAATTAGTAAAAAAACAAGTTAAAGGCGTGAAAGCCTTAATTACGAAGAAGAGTTAAGGGATATTGTAGCAGATGATAATGCAGACAGGTCACCATTGGCACCGCATCTTCTTTATTTCAAAATTACAAAGGATTTCAAGCTACATTTGCATGTTAAAATCTATGATGGGACAACAGACCCTAAGGAATTCCTACATTTCCATCGCAATATTATGAGATTTTGCGATGCGGAAATTGAGTTAGTATGTAAGGCTTTCCTTATCTTCTTATCGGGAACAAAAATTAGATGGTACGAAGACTTACCAAATGGAAGTATTAGGTCTTGGGGAACAACTGTCAGACTTGTTTTTGGGGTAATTCTATCAGTAGCAGAAGTTTACCAAAACAATAGCAGACCTAAACATCATATCTTAGCGAAGTGACGAAAGTCTCGCATATTACCATAATAGGTTCGTCACTGAAAGTTTCCAGGTTCGCGATTTTTCGTTCCAATCCACGTTGGGTGCATTTACAGGGGGGCATGCGATCGAGAGAATTTTACAAGGAACTCACAAAAAAATGCCTGAAAAACCCAAGGGAATTGCAAAAAAAATATTATCGAACAGTATGTGCAAACTGAATAAGCAAATAACCACAAGATAAAAGGGGAGCAAGGTGAAAAGAGACTAATGGATGATCCATAGAGAGGCTTTGTAAAGAAAGAAAAAAAGGAATATCCCTTTCAAAGGAAGAGAATCAAGGGGTGCAGGTCACACCATTTCAAGAAAATCCTTTCACAAGTCGAGAAAAGAAATCTGGCAAGCAAATAGAAAGTTATTTCGCGATCCTGCACCAATGATAGCACCACCAGATAAGAGATCCGTGAATACGATTGTGCATTCCACAAGGACCATGGGCATGACATCATATATTTCAGAGACTTGAGAAAATAAATAAAGGAGAATTTGAGGAATGACTATCTAACCCAGTACAAGCAGGAAGATAGAGGAAGCAGGTACAACAAAGCCAACAAAGTAGGGAACTACATGGAAAAAAACCAAGGCATAGTGAACAAACAGAGAAAGATTCAGAAGATGACAGTTGCAGTGGATTACGAAGAAGAAATAGTGAGTGATGCCCTAGAAAGTGTAATCATATCGACACATGGATCAACCGAGTCTCTATCTTATACACAACTGAAGTCTATACACAGTGATGTATCAACATATCAGCATATCGAAGTCTATAAGACGGAGATGTATCAGGCACTGGGTTGATCAACTGAGTCCTATCGATACATAACTGTGTATAGACATCACCTATCTAAATAAGGTAAGCCTAAAAGACTGTTATCATTTGCCTAAAATTGATCAGTTAGTAAAAGCGATATCAGGGTATGAAGTTCTAGCATTCTTGGATGCATATAAAGAGTATCACCAAATACTGATAAACCTAGAAGATGCAGAAAAGATGGCCTTCATAACAATCTTTGGAGTATTTTGCTATGTAAAGATATCGTTTGGCTTAAACAATGTCGGAGTGATGTATCAGAGAGTAGTCAAAAATGTATTTCGCAATCAAATAATAGGAAATGTGGAAGCATATGTTTATGACATGGTTATCAAAAGCAAAAGGATATGCAACTTCTAGCAAGACTTGAAAGAAACTTTAGATATGCTAAGAGCGATTAGTATGAAGCTTAATACCAAGAAATGCATAATTGGAGTAGGTGTAGGAAATTTCTTAGGATACAACGTATCTTCCAAAGGGATTGAGAATATAATCAATAGCTGACCTTTCTTAACTGCAAACAGTTAAGGAAGTGCAGATATTAATGAGATCTTTGGCATCGCTTAGTAGATTTGTTTCAAAGGTGGCAGAGAAACATTTCTCGCAATTTTAAGTCCTTTAAAAGGTCAAAAAGTCCAGTTGGAACGATGAAAGTCAGAAAGCGTATGAGACATTGAAGAAACAACTTCAAACATTGGCAACACTGAAGTCAACTGTCCCTGGAGAAACCCTATATATATACCCAGAGGTTTCAACAAACGCAGTACGTTCAGTTTTGGTGCATCAAGAAAGCCAAAAACAAGTACTAGTATGCTACATTAGTATGATTATGCAAAGTGCAGAGAGGGCGTACATGCCGATTGAAATTTTAACTCTAGCATATTAGGTATATTCATTAAGGAGATTGCAAACTTATTTCCAGAGTCATAGCATCATCGTCTATGCTTACTACCCAATTAAGAATATTTTAAGCAATCCTGAATCATCCAGTAGAATGGCCAAGTTGGCTCTTGAATTGGGACAGTATGAGATCCAGTTTCAACTGCGAACTGCAATAAAGGCACAAACCTTAGCAGATTTCACTGCGGGGATGACAAGTACAGATGCACAAGAGGTAAATACGCAACAAAATATTGGAATTAACAAAGAAAAATCCATGTGGATAGACATTTCATGGAAACTGTTCGTTGATGGAGCATCTAACAAACAAGGTTGCGATGCAGGACTGCTACTGGCCAATCCATAAGGAGGGGAGTGCAGATATTCAATTCTTTTCGACTTTCCACTCACCAAATATGAAGCTGAATATAAAGCACTAATATGTTTAGACCTTACAATCAAGATGAATATCAAAATCATTAAGTGCTTTAGCGATTCACAGATATTAGTCCAGTAAGTGAGAGGAGACTACGGAGTGCCAGAATAGGAGTTGATAAATTATTTAAGAAGAGTTCGTCAGCTCATCACACAAATCGAATACTTTGATGTTCATCATCTACTAAGAAGTGAAAATACGAAGGCGGATGCCTCGAGCAAGTTGGCGAGTGCTAGATTTGATTCGTTGATGGGGCATAAGGATGTGAAAGTAGAGGTCATTCTAGTCAGAAGTACAGTAATAACAACAGTGTCAACGGGTCAGACAGAAGAAGTAAACTAGATGACACCGTTGAAAAATACTTTACAATGAGAAAATTGCCAACGGATAAGATACAAGACAGAAAGTTGGAACGGCGATCTCACAACTACATTTATGAAGGGGGAATCTTATGCAAAAAAAAGGTTTCTTATCTCCATGGATAAAGTGTGTAAGACAATCGTAAGCAGGAAAAATCATGAACGAACTGCATGAATAGTTATGTGGAACGCATTAAGGGTCTGGAATAATCGTGGAAAAGAAAATTCGGTCATGTTACTATTGGCTAATTATGTTCAACGATGCCCATGACTTCGTGCTAGAGTGCAAAAACTGCTAGATTAATGCCTTGATATCACATAAACCATAGACTTCTTTAATAGGAATATATGGAGCTTGGTCATTCGATAAATGGGGAATCTACCTAGTTGGGCCTTTTCCAAAGGGAGTCGGCAATGCAAGATTTCAAATTGTGGCAATTGACAACTCCATGAAATGGGTATAAGTGAAGCCATTGGGAAGAGTCACAGTAGAAGTAACAAGAAAGCTCATTAGGAAGAATATAGTTTGTTACTTCGGAGTGCCACAAACAATCATCATAGATAACGGTACACAATTCACAAGTGGGACCTTTACCGAATGGTGCTCGAAATTAGGCATTGCACAAAATTTCACGTCTGTAGTTCACCCTTAAGAAAATGGTTAGGTAGAGGTAACCAACATGACCATAGTTCAAGGAATTCAAAAAATATTGGAAGGTAAGTGAAAGGGTTGGGTGGACGAGATACCCAACACACTATGGTTGTACAGAACAACTGTTCGAGAACCAAACTGGAGAAATGCCATACAGTCTAGTCTATGGTCATGAGGCAGTAATACCAGTGGAAATTGGAAACTCATACCTTTGAGTGGAAAAATACAATGAAGACGATAATTCCGAAATGATGAGATTGGATTTAGACAAACTCGAAAAGACAACGGGCAACGATCACAGATGTAAAGTACAAAGAAAATATAGCCAGAGCATATAATGAGAAATTCAAAGAGACACAATTTTGAATTGGTAATCTCATGTTGTTGAAGAATGAAGCAAGCCTGGCGGAAGAAAAAGGAAAACTAAGCCCAAAGTGGGAAGACCCGTACAAGATAACAAAAACGCACTGATCCTACTGCTTCGAGTTAGAAAGATAGGATGGCAACATCGTCCCCAACACTTGGCATGTGATCAACCTAAGAAAGTTCTATGTGTAGATCCAAAGTGGAGGATAGGGAAAATTCAGTTGTATAGGAGGCATGATATGATCATTGGCGGTGTCCGCATCTTTGTTTAGTTTTGAAGGTGATATCAGCGCAACCGTACATTATTAATATCAAAAAGCTTCTTTGGAGGCAAATCACTCTTGATGTTCTTTACTTATATTTTATGTGAAATCCATAGTTACAAAAAAAAAACAGCTGTGCCACATAGCAAACTAAATATTAAGTCTTGTAGTCGAAGACAATTAAGTTTGACCAATCATAACGCATCAAGCTAGAAAGTTGTCATGATACCATTAATGAGTCTAGGAAACCAACAAAAGCAAGCAATAGTTCTTACCGTTTTCACAATACAACCTTTCGATTTTGCAAGCTATAGATCTTGGAACTTCGCAACCTTAGTTTTGCAAGCCATAGATCTTGCAAAAAGGTAGACATGTCTGCAAAAAAAGTAACAAGAGCAAGCAATAGATCTCGCAGTTCATGCAATTCAATTCTCGATTGCAAGCTACAGATCTTGCAACTTCGTAAAATTAATTGTGCAAGCCATAGATCTTAAAAGAATGCATATATGCCTACAAAAACAACAATAAAAGTAAGCGATAGATCTTGTAATTTTGAAAATACAAGCTCTTAATTTTGCAAGCTATAAATCTTGCAAAAAAGGAAAATCTGACTACAAAAATAGTGACAGAAGCAAAAAAAAGACCATGCATCTTCACACAATAAAGGGTTGCGACCTTAATTACGAAAGAAATAGACCTCGCAAACAGATATACAAATGTACAAGTGCAAACACATAAATCATAACATTTTATTTTAGTCGACAACAAACGAATAGGATTCCAAAAGATAAAACAATATAACCTACTAGTACTATTTGAAACATTTGAAACAGAAAATGAAGAACTATCTACACTTTGATGCATGAGATGATCCAGAAGATGAAGAACCCGGCGAGATTGCTCAGCCTCCACTTTTCAGATATAATATGATTATACCTCCATTTCATGTACAAGTAGGAAAGATGAGGTGTTTGACCCTTCCGTTCCTTGTGACCAATAAACTTTTCATAATACTCCCTTAGAATAAGTTATACGGCCCAATTCCTTGCGGTCAAGCCGCATACTCATAACGTCAACATTGACTTGATAACTCTTGTTCGCAACCCCCATATTCCTTACTTCATCCTCTGGTCGGTGAATATTCAGCCTAAAAGACTCGGAAATTTTAATTCTCTGCCCACCGATATTCATAGTCAAATCTCCACTGCTAGAGGAACCACGAAATGATGATGGAAGGGCCTGAAGCTTATCTTTGTAGTCAACATAAGCTTGTTCAACCTAGTACACACATGAGTAAAGATGATTACACTGAGTACAAAAGTGGTCATTCTCATTACGTAGATGGGTATTCACAGTGAACTGTTTATCAAACCTACTTTGCCACCAGGTGAGGAAGAAAAAAGATTATAACACTCATCCTGTTTTTTGTTCAGTCGATCCAACAAATCGTCAATGCGAAAACACTGATTATCAATAATCAAGGTCTTTTGATGAGCTTCGCGAGCCTTGCTTGCAGCAAAATTCTTAGCTTCTTCTTGCTGACCGATCATTTTAACCACACTCAACTGTTCCGCTGAATAAGGTTGTTTTGTTCATCACGGAACTCTTTCAACTCATGAACAGAGTCTTCTGGGTCCTTTAGTGTCTTCTTTAGAGTAACTGATATGCAGAACTTACTGTAAAGTTACGTATAACTTCTGGTCATACGTTTTGTTCAGTACCTGTAAAATGTCAGCAGATAATCCTTGAGCCAGGGCATTGATATATAGATTTTAATCTTGTAAAAATCTATGTATTGTAAGAAATGGAAATGGAACATCAGAATCATCTTCCAAGATATCAACTAGACAGCCTGCATCAGTCAAATTGGCTGTCCAAAAGTTGTATTCTTCTCTACCAAAGTGTGGGATTTTGTTCAGTGATGGGTGACATTTCCCGAAATATCCTCCAGGGGTCATATGTTCTAGTTGTGATGGGTAAAAACCAGATTAATTTAGACCACATAGACCTACTCTTTTGTAATTTCCACCAAAGTTTGACGGAGAAGGATTCTATAATTGTTCTAAAATCCCTAATCTGTAATCCATTTTCTTTATAGGGGTAGCATATGTAATCCCAACCCCTCCAATGTTTCTTTAGTTTATTGTTATCTGATCCCAGTCCACATAGAACATCAAGGCAGATTGATTCCATTTTTTTATTTACACCTCTTGTTGGGGACATAACACACCATATGCGTTGGGGGGATAGATAATAAGACATGCTTGATCAAGATTGTTCTTCCAGCTTGGTTAAGAAATTTATTGGTCCAATTTTGAACTTTAGAGTTCAATTTTTCAAGTGTGTTTTGGAAGTAACAGTTATTATTTCTTCCCTTGAAGACAGGAGATCCTAGATAAGTGAAAGGAAAGATCCTTCTAACATGCCAGTAATGTCCCTAATCCTTGTCTTGGTTGCTATACTAGTTATATTACCAACATAGTATGCACTTTTGTTCAAGTTAACAATCTGACCAGCTGCCTTTTGATATTTGGGTAGAAAAATGACCAGATTTTCCAGTGATTTCTTTGTGGATTTTCGAAAAATCATTGTACCACTGTATCATCCGCATAGTACAACCTTTGATTTGCATCAAAGAATTCATTAATCTCTTCTACTTTAACAAATAATCAGACAATAAATGATAAACATTTTTGTGGTTAAAAATAAGTACACTAGAATTCATCAAATGTTATAACATTAAGACGGTTTTTATTTCGTATCCAGCTCAAACCGATTCTTCAATCCAATTCAATGGCTCTATCTAATTTGAAATCACTTCAAGAAAATGGATATTTTAGTTCACCTTTTCACCTTGGATTTTCGGTAAAATACTGAAAATTCGAGATAAAAGAGCAACTATTACTTCACCTTTTTACCTTGTTTTCTCGAAAAAAAATTGCTAAAAATTGAGGTAAGAAGTTCTTTTACCTCAGTTTTTTTGGTAATAATGAATTCTATTAAAACCAAATCAGAACATACAAGATTTAGACCATCACTCTAAGTCTATTACATTCAA
>JAULKJ010030124.1:0-17252 GCA_032355405.1 Rubia balearica
GTTTGTCGGATTTGGTGCCAAAAGGGGTAAGAAATGAGGTGGGGTCTGATCCTGGGCGGCGGCTCCGATTGGGTGGGACGGCGGAGGAATCGAGGAAAGGGTAGGTGTGCGGTGGTGGATGAGGAGTGAGAAATGGGGCGATGAGAGAGCGAGAGAGAGGCAGGAGATGAAATGGAAAATCCACCGAAAGGAGGAAAAGGAAGGAGAAGGAAACTTTGCCTGTCTTCCCCACACGCTTTGCCTTTTCTCCTTCACTCGCTCGCCACTTGCTACTGTGACACTGCAATAACGAGAATCTACGGGTTCCTTTCGGACACTAATTTACTACTACTAGTAGTAGATTTTAGGGAGTTTTACACTTATAATCCTAACTTTTTACTAAAAGTGTCAATATAACTCCGTAAAATAGAAAAAATATTAAAATAATCTTAAATTTATTTTAAAAATACATTTATAACTTTTATCACTATTCTGACATTGACTCGTTAATTTGGGTGTTGACCGGACATGAAATGACGAAAATACCCTTGCCCCCATAAGTTGAAAATGGCCAAAATGAGAATTCAGCTTATGGAGACAAGAGACTTTTGTCATTTTAGATTTGGTCAACACCCAAATTGATGAGTCAACACTGGCATAGTGACAAAATGTTATAACTGCATATTTTATCATAAGGTTAGGGTTATTTTGGCACTTTCTCATTTTGCATGGTTATATTGACACTCTCAGTCTAAATTTATAGTCATTTCAACACTTGACTCTAGATTTTATTTTTACTTCCCTCCATCCATGCTCAAATTTCATAGAATAGTTTCACGGTTATCCAAAAAACATGTTTTACCACAGATATATTTAAATGCGTATAATAACGGCATATGAAAGATTGATATATAGACTTGTTGCGACAAATCCAACAATATCACATATGATAATATTGTTCTTTACATATCCATTTAAATATATGATCAAAGTTTAATAGAGAATAGTGTCAAATAATAAAATATGAAGTTTGAGTTTGGAAAGACGGAGTACTTTTTCTTGTCCTGTTAAGGTGGTTGGTTCGAAATACTCTTTCTGTCTCAGGGGAATCTGCACACTTTCCTTTTATGGGTGTCCCAGACAAATCTGCAGACTTTCCCTTTAAGGAAATATTTAACCTCTCAAAAGACATCTCCACCCTTAAACATCTTAAAATTTACAAAATTCCACCCAAACCTTTACTTCCTCTCTTCTATCTGCTTCTCTCTTCCCCAAAACGCATCAACCCCAGAACACATCTCTGCCTGAAACCCTACCATCGGAGGCCGCTGCCATCAACTCCAACAACGAGTTATAAACGGGGGGTTGTCGAGTCAGCGAAACGGGTCAAAAGTGGTGTCGTTGGCGCCAAAGGCGGAGATGCCACGGGGAGGCAGATTGAATTGGAGAGGCGCAGTGGGAGGAGAAAAGTGGAAAGAATGTGGAGGGACTCATGGGTTTCAAATATGAGGCGGAGGTATCCTATCTCCCTCAGCCATACAATCTGGCGAAGGGAGGCTGTGAGGTGGCGAATAGAGGACGTGGATGATGCAACGCGAGACACATGCTGGTGGAGAGAGGCGAGGGCGAAAGCCAATGTGGCGGAAGGAGTCGAGGAGGCTCAAGGAGCGCAGAGGCAGGAGACGGAGGAGGTTCATATCTGGAGGCGGGAGTCGGGAGTTGGACGCGGGAGACGGAAGAGGTTTCTGAAAGGATGAGTAAGGGAGATTTCTGAAGGGAGTCAAGAGGCAGGACTTAGGAAGGAGTCGGAAGAGGAAGGCAGAAAGTGGGAGGTGGGAAGTGGGAGGTGGGAGGCAGGAGGACGGAGGCATCGGAGAAGGCCCAGACATAAGAGAGGAAGCACCTGGAGGAAGAAGATTGGTCAGGGGCATATTGGTCTTTTCACCAGGGGAAATTCCCAGAGAGATTTTATCTCTTTGCAAATTCCCCTAGTATGGAGGGAGTATATTTTTTTCATATAATAGAAATAAGATTTGAAAAACGTTGATAACATGACAATCAAAAGATGGGAAGAAATATCATAATCAGGAGATCATTGATACTAAATCAGTTCGATTCACTTAGTATGCAAGTTATGGCATTTACAACAAAGAATTCGATCGAAAATGTTAGATCTTCTCAACTTGCTTTTCGTTGAGGATGTTTGATAATTAAAAAAATCAAATGCATTTACGTATTTAAATTATCACCATGTGTTCAGACACGCTAAATTGGAAACTTTATAAGCAAGGAACTTGAATGATAAAGTCATGTTACATAACAAACATGGAAATCAATAGCATTTACTTGAGTAAAATAAGCTTTTTGAAAGTAATATATGGGTTGAAACTAGCGGAAAAATATTTACTTCATACAACATACTGTTCGAACGAGTGCTTCTATGACACTCTCACTCAGTTGAATAAGCTTGGATTCTTAAGTGAAGAAGTGAAAGTTCTAGATCTGAACACTACTTAGTATAAGCAATGAAAAATAGTTTAACTCTACCATTTCTTCATGGTTACAAAACTCTTTGTCAAAGGAAATTGTTAGAGGCTTAATTTTTTCAACTGATGCTAAAGTTTTATGGGAGGAATCAATAGATGGAGAAAGTAGCGTGTCATTGATTAACAAACTTAAGAGAGATATGTGCTCACTTAAACCATGAAACTCTTTTGTGACTTGTTACTTAACTAAACTGAAGGGGATTTGGGATCAGTATGCTTGCTTAAGACCTCGAAAGAAGTGCGACTGTTGTAATTGTGGTTATTATTTGAAATTGTGGCTGGAGAGCAACATGATCATATTTATCAGTTTCTAAGATGAGTAAGTGATGATTATACTGTAATTAGTCATTCAATATTGTTGGTGGAGCCTTAGCCTTATATTGGCAAGGCTTATGCATTAATCACCACTATGATTCTTTATGAAGTTAAATTTATGAAACCCTATCCACTTACAGTATTATAGTAGTATAGCAAGAAAGTAGGGGTCGAATCTAAGCGATCAATATATTCTTAATTTAATATATAATTTTCATGTATAAGTAACATAACTTGTTTTCACAATAAACATGAAAGATGGGTAAATCACCAACCTGGCGACAAAAGTAGGAAAAACACTTACAACTTCACACAAACGGGAAAATCATCCACTTCACGATAAAACTAGGCAAATCATCTACGACTTCGCACTAACTAAGGAAATCACCCACCTCGCAACATAAGTAGGAAATCACCTGCAACTTCGCACTAACAAGAAAATCACCTACTTCCCAAAATAAAAAGTAGGAAAATCACCTACAACTATGTAGTATTGGCAAAATCACCCACTTCACAGCAAATGTAGCGGAACAGCTTATAGGTTTGCACAGTATTCATAAATTTACAAAGACATCGTCGATAACTAAGTAAAGTTATAAATTTTTAAGTGAACACGTTATTCATAACACCGAGCCTCGAAATAAGTGTGACTGTTGTAATTGTGGTTATTATTTTAAATTGTGGTTGGAGAGCAAGATGATCATATTTATCAGTTTCTAAGATGAGTAAGTGATGATTATACTGTAATTAGTAATCCAATATTGTAGGTGGAGCCTTTCCCTTATATTGGCAAGGCTTATGCATTAATCACCCCTCTAATCCTTTATCAAGTTAAATTTATAAAACCTTATCCCCTTACAATATTATAGTAGTATAGCAAGAAAGTAAAGGTCGAATCCAAGAGATCAACATATTCTTAATTTAATATATAATTTTCATGTGTGAGGAACATAACTTGTTCTCACAATAAACATGAAAGATGGGTAAATCACCCACCTGGCGACAAAAGTAGGAAAAACACTTACAATTTTGCACTAACGGGAGAATCACCCACTTCATGATAAAAGTAGGCAAATCATCTAGGACTTCGCACTAAGTAAGGAAATCACCCACCTCGCAACATAAGTAGGAAATCACCTACAACTTCTCACTAAAAAGAAAATTGCCCACTTCCCAAAATAAAAAGAAAGCAAATCACCTACAACTATGCACTATTGGTAAGATCACCCACTTAACAATAAATGTAGCAGAATCGCATATAGGTTTTCATAATATTCATAAATTTACAAAGACATCGTCGATAACTAAATAAAGTTATAAATTTTTAAGTGACCATATTATTCATAACATTGAGTTTCGAAGGCTGAATAGGATGCATGATGTACAAAACACATCAAGGTTTGGACATAGTATATCAATATATGTAAACAAGCATACATGGGGATAATCTCACTAGTCTTATATGATACAAATTATGTTACATTGAAGAACAATGAAATATAACCTGCACAAGTAGAACTTCATCTATTCTAGTGTATTGGTATCACCCAGTCCTACACCCACGAGAGGAAGATAATAAGGCATAATTAGTCTGCTACGATGAACTTGCTATGTTACTTCTAGCCCTACGGCGAGCTTCCATCATCGCTTGGTACTCTTGGGCTGTTTTTGGCAGAGATTATAAGCTACTTTGCTTATAAGCTAAGCATTTTTTAGTGTTTGGTAAGGTGCTAAAAACAACTTATTTTGAAAGCAGGAGTTATTTTTTAGGGGAAAAGCAGAAGCTGGTCACTTCCTGCTTTCAAAATAAGATAATTTTGCTTACAAACACAACTCTGCCAAACACACCCTTGTTCCCTCAACACACTTATAAGATGGTAGTTCGTTTGGATAGAGTTATCATACCTAGTATCACTAGCAGGATATATCCTTCTCATAGATTCAATATACTTTGCTTTAAAATCCTGAATGAACCCAAACTCTCCATGATTGAGTTGCATACTCATTGGATCAACAGTCTTCTTATAAGACTCAACGACTTGCTCCATCTATGTCTTCTTTGAGACTGCAAACATGATCCTTGATGCCGTATTTGATATCTATATATTCTATAATCACCATAGATCGAGACCCACTAAAAGCCCCAGAGTTGTCATTGTCTGCATCCCGTAGGCAATCCTCAAGAATGCTACACTTTTGCTCGAGGAAATCCATTCCCTTACACTTGACACATAATTTATCATTCTCATGACGCCTTTTGAGTTTATACCCACTTGGTCATCGAAATGGGGTTTCCATCCTTTTGAGCAGCCTTTTGAGCCTTATCTGCCACGAACTATTGTCAACGACTCTTCTTCCCAACCACCTAACCAACTCTCGTTGTTTGTTGAATATGAGTTTTTCCTATTTTTTTTTCTTAACTCCTTCCAATTATCAAGCCTATACTAGTACTCTTTATTGTCCATGGCCCATGACCCATCGATTTCCTTACATTTAAGCAACATGTCCCTCAAGCAAACCCCCAAAAGCATAACTCACTCTTTTAGCCCCAGAGACAAATAAAAGAGTAGCTATGTAAGCGACAACAAACTCCAGGCCGGAAAAACACGAGTTTATAACTTAGCAATAGCAACATTTTTGCTGCTTTCAGGAATAGAATTTCCATCTGAAGTGTGCTAGCACAAACCTCCAGCTTCAATATGCTCATTACAGTCTTCACACTGAGAGTTTGGTGCGAAGTAATCATAACTACCTACAACCTACAGGGATGTACCTAAAGAACCTTGCTCAAGAGGTGATAGACAATAATTTCTATAGCATATCTGGTAATTATTAGCATACTTTAAAGTAATTATATACAATATGGTATAATTCTGTAATCCCAGAATGGTTAAATAGTTGAAGATATTAAAGGATTTACAAAATTCACAAGGTTTTGAAGACCTATCACTAGACTTGTAATGAATAATTGAAGATCAAAAGTAGAAGAAAGAGGACAAAATGGAGGGAAAATGCAAACCTGCACAACTGCACATGGGCGACGCATGGCTAAAAATTACATCGGTACGTGTGGGCCTCAGGCGACGGATGGTAAAATCCCAGGGAGGCTTATTGGAATCTAGGATTTAGCCCATTGACTATTGTGGGCTAAATTATGTATTTTGGCAATTTTTTGTTTGCTCGAGAATTCCACTCTTGATTAGATTATGTTTCATATTATCTTCAGGAGAATATTTAGTTTCCTTTTCTTATTGGACTGTTATATTTCCTAACTTGTCATTTGAAGTATAATTAGTTTTCTATTTTTAGGTGAATATTTTATTTCCTATTTCTTATTAGAATATTTCTTATTAGAAGAACTCATATTTCCTTTTTCATTTTAACTAGGGTTCACGTCTTTGTAGGAATATATTTATTTTGTTATTTTTAGAATAATTAGATTTATATTGATGAATCCTTTTATTCCTTTTATCGTCAGCTCTCTATTAGTATAAATATGGATGGAGATTTTCAAAACAAGATAGGAGTCCATACGAGATGTAGCATAGATGTTCTCACGTGAAAATCTTGTCTCTCTTTTGTAATGTATTTGTGAGATTTGTAATATATGAAGAATTAAATTCTGAGTTTCATCTGTTGATTGATGTGATTGCTAAATACAATGTGAGGTTCAAGGAGAAGTAATTTGGTTCTATTCAGTCCAATGTATATTTTATTGAATTATATTGTAGATGTATTTGACTGAATTATATTGATTTATCTAGCATGATCATCGAGGTTTATCTTTTTTTTATACTGCTAGTGAGTAAGAAAGTTATGAATCCACAAAAGATTAACGACCTTTTATCGAATAATGATTGGCAATTCAAACTACATGGACACTGATTGTTTGCTTTCGTGGGTCATGTATCTCATATAGTTCTTGGTTGCAAAGCTATTATTAATTAAGTCTACCATTTTCCATGATTTAGTTAATTAATAAGTTTATTACTAGAGATAGGATAGTACTATAAATAGGGTGCATGTTTATGACCCAAATTATTATTAGAAAATTACAACAGCATTACGTATTTAATGAACTTGAGAACCCGTGATCATTGTATAAAGCGGATGCGGTGGTCATGATCATTGTTGGATGAACTATTTTGATTGCCTGATTAAAAATCTTCTATTTTATTTTCTAGTTTCAAAATAAACAAATCTTCCAAAACCCCCCACACCTTAATATTGGATGAGTTCAGCAAAATAATACAATCAAGTGTGAAATAGATTTTTCTCTGGGGTTCGACTCGTACTTGCTTGCTATATTATCATAATATTGTGTGTTTATAAGGTTTTATAAATTTTACTTTGATATGGAAAAAGCAGTTTAACGACCTGCGTTTATCTTATATTAGGCAGTGAGCCCATATTTCATACCCGGGGGACTGCAAGAAAAAAAGTCTTGACCTTGTGCATCAAATCATTATAGACCTCGGGAAATTCTTCAAATCCTCCCCATTGTGGAAAGAGGGAGAATCCATGTTCGCACCGACATTTTCAATAGGAAAAAATCCCAAAAGCAATATTGAGGCACCAACAAGTGACAAGCAGGAGTCAAGCATTGGAACATACTCCTTCACCAACAAGGAAAATAGAAAGGCATAATTGGATATATACACTGATGAGCACAAGATATAAGCATAAATATAAAATTAGAAATGGAAATAAAAAAGGAACTTGTGTTGCCAATATCTTTTACACCCATGAATTAATATTTGTGTTTGCCAACAACTTAAATTAAAAATTCAACACAAGTATTTAGCGACTAACTTTCTTGGGGTCAATCTCATTCTCTGCATCCCCCCGTCAACTCTTCATCTTCTTCCACTGGCTCCGCATCCTGTTGTTGTGCCGCATCCATTGCCTCTTTCTCAAAGGGAAAAATATCATTATATTCTTCCTTTCATGCCCACAACCCAACCCTGGACAGATAAACCTATAGGCTCTTAAAATATCGAACAAGTGAATAAGAGTGACCATAGTCCCGCACGTATTCCACGAAAAGATCATTGGTGAGGCTTTCTAGTTCCTCAGTTCCTCTTTGATCATGTTTAGGCGAGGGATCCCATATATTTTCACATTCAGATGCTTTTTTACAGAGATCCAACTAGAAATTCATAACATCCCACATTACGAACAAATGAGGATACCACTTCCAATAATTTGTAGAAGGGCAGGGTACTTGCTAGTTTGTTCACAAAAGCAAGGGGATACTAGGGGTGGCAGATCCGCAAGTCTTCAACCCCCCAGTACTTCTCGGAGCTTATTATTGACCTTATCTTCACCTTTTTTGGAACTCAGTTTTACAAAAAAAAACAATTGCTTCAACTTGGTGGTGTTTCAGCTTTGTTTCCTCAACCTGCTGAACTAACTCAGGGGTACCCATATTGAGTCGGGCTGGCTGGTTTCTTAAGAGCACAAAGCTCTCCCCAATCTATGCAAAAAAAAACTCGGGCATAAGAACAAAATAAAAGATATACATGTGTGTGTATGTACAAATTCACTTGAAAACATATCACTTTAACAATGTACAAAAATAAAACTCAACATACCACAACCTAATCCATGGCAGTTTGGACAGAGTTGAAGGGATTGTCCCCTTAATGAACACTGAGTCGCTCATGGCTAGCTATTTTCCCCTTTCACGAATACCTATGTCTTTTTCCTTCGTGACTAGTCTCCTCAGCCCCATACCCTTTTCGCATGCACAATTTTATGCGTGTCTCCCATAGAAGTAATTCCAACTTTCTTTGGCAAACTCTCGTTGAAGTTCTATTTTCTTAAGGCACTTCGCAGCCGCTTCCGTCCCACGTTTCACAGTTTGACATACATGAATGCCAAAATTTTCTTTATAGCTCGCTACAACCGTCGAACCTTGACAAATGCTTGGTCCGAGTGAGCCAAGACAACAACATCCTTGAGGTTAACATTCACCTCCTCCTCATCTAATGTAGGCCTAGTGATCGCACCACCGACAATATTCATACATACAAGTAACATCATCATTTTCAAAATAAGACATATAATCGGAATAAACAAAAGAGTCTTAAAGTAAACACTATATGTCACTAAATATAAAGTATAAAGAGTAGTTAGACTTTCTGAGTTTGCAAGGTTTTCACAACAACTATATATGCCATCAACCTAGTAACAATTTTAGATTTTGGGTCTAACCTAAACTTCATCTTAGGGAGTTTACCTACAAGAAGGCTATAGTTCCAACTAGGGACACGCTTATTGCTTTGCTTATCCAAATTTACATAGAAAATTATTCCCTCCACAACTCACATTTGTTGAGGAAACCAATAACAACTTCAACTCAGACAAAGCAGGGTAAAAACTGAATACATCACTTGAGTTATTCACTTTGAAAAATTGGTAAAAATGACAGAAGAGCTTAATAGAAAATGTAATACGAACCCGTGAAACCCTACAATAATCGCCACTCATTGGATGGAACTAACCTAAAGCTAACTGATACCCAGTCACCATGTCATTAATGAAATAGGGAATGGAAGGCCATATTTTAGATTTTTTCATAAACAAATACCCAACCAACTGGAGGGCAGTGAACATTCTCTAAGGGATACGAGGATCTCACTTCCTGATTGAAAATCTAGGGATAATTCTCTTTAGAACCTCTAAATATTTGTCAATCACTCAACTACTGACACACTTCACAAAAGACGAAGATGATGTTGGGTGACCACCCCCTAAAACAGAGTGACTAGACAAAACAGTGCATGGACTATTCATCGTGTATTCATTAGCAGTGCACTTACTGGCACAAACTTTATAGGAGGACCTGGATATGTCGAAAAATTAAGAACTTCCAGACCCCGACAATTGTTGAGAAACCAGAATGAACATATGAGAATAGGAAGAATTAGAAGTAGAGGAAGAATTTTATGAGTATAGCATAGAAAAAGAAGCTGGAGTGCTTACTTTGATTTCTGGGTACGGGGATCACACTAAAAGGGAATACTCGGACTGGTAGGAGTGCCGAATCTAGGAGGTAGAAGAGCAAAAGGAGAATACGAGGAATATGATATTAGAAGAGTGAAAAATATAACAACAAACATCTACCATCCATCTATATGTATACACTAACCGCAATGCAAAAATTGAGGCATTGAAAACTATTCGACTGCCAAAAGTAACTTGTGTTTTTAAAGTTTCGAGACAGCGCCAGAATGAAGAAGGTGTATGTATAAAATTTAAAAGTATTAATGATAAATATTTGTGCTGGTTCGGGAAGATTTCCATGTATAAACATATATAATATTTGATAGTATTAATGAATCTTAACAATTGTTGACATAACCTCTACAAATTTAACAAAAAGTAAATTGTTACATAAACATTGACAACATAATCGGAAAAACACCAACAATAACAATAAATGAATGTAAAATAATATAGTCATCAACTATTCATCTTGATGTCTGGCAGTCTGTTATAAAATTTTAGGTTGGGGTCCCAATTCCAAAAGCTATATGGAGCTCATAAAAGCCCTTAACCAATTAGACTTTCCATTATGTGCAACTTGCTAAAGTTATTCTGTTGGGAATTATGGAAAGCTAGGAACAAAACGATGACGGAGAACAAAGTTTCAACTTTTTACACCTTATGGAAATCAATAACTAACCTCCCCATCCCACTTTTTTCTTTTCATAACTCTATGCTCTCTAAACAAAAGGACCAGATCTTTGTTAATTATCGAATCATACCATCAATAACAAGAAAAAGACGGATATATATTAAACTCATCAAATGGTAACCACCAGACCTTGGTTTAAAAATTAATTGTGATACGTCTTTCTCTCAATTCAAATCTAGTATATGTTTTGTTGTTAAGAATTGTGTAAGTAGAATTGTACATGGCATTTAAGAATCCATTAATGGCAAATTACACTCAGTTCTACATGCTGAAATGTTTGTATATCTACACAAGTATATTGTGGGCTCATGAGAACCAATCCCGAACAACTATCAAGGAAACAGACTTGGCCTAGGCACTATTTACACTCAAATCAAAAGATAAACAACCAAGGCAATTAATAGACTTGGTGAGGAGAATAAAAACTCTTGAAGCACAATGATAATTTCAGTTCAAACATACTTCTATGGAGGCAAACCATGTTACGAACTATTTGGATAAAATCGGACTGAAAAAAAGGAATGAAGAAGCACCTTTGAAGAGAACAATACTGCTCAGGAATTATCTTTTTTTATCCAGAAAGAAAATCACTTCCCCCATTTCAGACGAATGAGCAACAAAATATAATGAGGTTGTTTGGCCAAACTTCATCTAAAACTGGGGTGGAGAGTTGAAATATGGAAACATAACCCTTTTTTCCTTAACCATTTTGTAAACTTAGATATTTAATCGAGTTTAAAAAAAAACTAGATAGGAGGGTCCAAATTTTACTTAACATGATTTCTTACATGCTCTATTTGGTTAAATTGAATGGTTTGGGGCTCCATTAAACAACCCTTACTCATTATATGGTTAGTGTTTCGGATAAATAAATAAAACTCACCGGCAATTCACACAACCATATCAAATAAAAGGTAAACATGAACATCAACATAGGTGGAAAAACACTAACAATGATAATAAATATGAAATAATATAATTCCGCTAATATTGACATAACCTCATCAAAAAATGAAAAACAGCAAGGAAATTTCTTCATACGCATAAACATCAACACATATAGGTAAAACATCAACGAAACAATAAATAAATGCTATATCTTCAAACTGAAATAAAAGCGTTGAAACTCTATTGAATAATTCATGCAAACAAAAAATAGATATCAACGCATTATTAAGAAACATCAACATATGAAAAACGAAAAACATTATAACTGATAGATGTAAATAAACATCAACAAAAGAAAACTAAATGTCTTCGATTTCAAAATGCTAAAAACCCCCCGCAAAGATATGAAATAAAACTCAGATTTGTCATCTGTAATAGAGTCTCACCATCAAGAACACAAAACGAGAAAAAACCATAAACTATAATCAAAACACAACATGCAAAAAAATAGTAAAAATGAAACCCTAAATTCTATAACAAGATTCGAAAATCAAATCCACAAACAAAAATAATAGCAAACAAAGAAAATAATAACTTGAGGAGTTATGCAGCTCCCGAGGCTTGTCATATCGCCTCTATGCATGAAGTTCCGACTGAGAAGCAAAATTGGTGTCGAAAACAACATTATCACATTGAGATTAAACAAGGTCCATCTGCAAATAAAAAACTAGAATAATTTAGGACATAAAGATCGATGTAACTAAATCATAAATAAACGACAAACTACTTACTGGAGATTGGAGAGAAAAGATGACTAAAAATTTAATAGAAGGTCTATGTGAAGAAGATCGTAGAGAATGAAACATCAAATGAAAAATTTTCTATATAATTCTTAAATTAGAATTTATTGCATGTCAGATCTTTTGTTTACTTATTTTTACTAAAAGAAAATTAATAATTAATTTTTTATTAATTACAAAATAACTCTATTTCTGGAGCGAAATTATAAAATGATCAGTAGACGGTTTAAAATAAAATGAGTGAAGTGCACAAATAACGCTACATAATTCGCGAAAGTGCACATATAACCCTGTGATAATTGAAAATGCAAATATAACCCGTAGATAGTTAGTTTATGTGCAAATATAATATTTTTCGGCAGTTTGAGGCTGGATTATAATGAAAAGACTAATTTACCCCTCTGTAAAAAATAAAAAAATCAATGGAATTATTTGTCCTTCTCTTTCTTTCATTCTACTTCTTTGTTAGTCGTAGTCCTTCTCTTTCTTTCCTCATTCCCCTCCATCCCGCCTCCTTCTCGCCGTCCAGATCGCTAGCCCCGTCAACAGCCACCCCTCCGAATTTCAGTCCCTGCGCAACGTCGGTGACCCATCGATGAATCTCCCTTCCCCTCGCATGACTAGCATCAGAAACCCTGGATTAGGCCGCCAGAAAGAAGCCCATATTGTGCCGCTTAATTTCCGATGAAATCGGAAAAAAATCATAGTTAATTACGCTGGAATTTGGCCAAATTTTCATGAGGACTGGTCGGAAAATTACTTTTTGTTTGTTCTTTTAGGAGTTCATAGAAATGATGCGGGAAGATATAAGACATTGGATTCAAGAAGAAGGCAACTAGTGATCGTAGCTTAATTGTTGAATTGGGTTCTTGCTGTTTTGATAGGATATGTGGTGGAAACCTTTGTAATAAATTTGGAATATGAATTTTTAACAGTTCCAAGCTTTTTTACGGTGGTCTATAAAATATTCACTGGGGCTTTTGTAATTGTTTAGGAGTGATTCAATAGTTGCAGCTGAAGCATAAATGTGTAATAAATAAAGGGGAAAAGAGTAAGGAATGATTCAACAGTAGAGGTGGTGGAGTGGAGCGAGGGCAGAACAACAGGGGATAAGGGTATTTTTATTTTTTGTATCTGGCCCAAAGGGTATTTTAGACATTTTCAATTGGTCAATGGCCGAAATGGCCAATCAATGCCAGATTATAGTCTTTAGGTTTATATTTGCATTTATGTAAAGTAGTTAGGGTTATTTTTGCTCTACAAAATTATCTCATGGTTATATCAGCACTTTCTCTAGTATGTAGGGTTATATTTGTATATTTCCTAAATAAAATTGGGAAAATACAAAACTAACCCTATATTTTATATGAAAGTGTGAAAATAGCATTGTAAAATTTAAAAGTGCCAAAATAACCCAAAATTATTAACGAAAGTGATGAAATAACCCTGCCAGCTTTGACTGTGAAAAATCTGGCGTTTACCATTTCAAAATGGCCAAAATACCCCTACTTAGTTTTCCTCAGTAAAATTAGACGATTTTCGCCCCTAAAAATATAATATTTAAATATTAGTACTTTCTACAAATAACATAACGTTAGATCAATACACTTTTATAAAACATAAGATTATATTAGTACGTTTTTAAAAAAGAAGGTCAAAGTATAATAATTATTTTTTAAAAAGAAGAAGATTATATCAGTAAATTTTTAAAAACAAAAGATTGGATCAATACTTACTACAAAAAAGAACTCCAACCAGTAAAAATAACACATTCCACATTTATTACGATAACTTGAGAGACATATATTAGATAGAGAGTGTACACATGATCTAACTCACTCTACAACAATTAATTACATATCCAAAATTTGTTTAGATAAAACTCTTTTTACGTTCTCTAATATAATACCAAAAAGTGAAATTTTTGTAACATTTAGAACCAAATTCTCAATGGCAAATAAATGCCAATATATCTCCCCAAAACCCTCTTTTTCTTATACCTATTTAAACCACTGGAACAGACATAGTCAAGCACTAGATTCTCACAATTCACACATGTTGCATATCTATTTACTCACCATTCCCCTAATCATGACATTAGCAGGTAATTGTTGAATTCAAAGTACAAATATTATTTTGCCTGGGTTGTTATACGGTGACAGAAGTTCGCCACTATAAACCACCGGGTTCGCTCTTCAAATCAGCGAGTCGAGAATGATCCAAGCATCGAGTTCTTACCATGCAAAAGGACGAAAAATCTGATTTCAATTTGTAGGTTGTCGAGGGAGGAGGAAGAAGCGAAGGAGTGGAGAAAAAGCGCCGAGTTGCTTAAAAGTGTATTGCTATAACTTTATGTTTTTTTAAAATGTACTGATGTAACCATGTATTCTTTATAGAAAATACTGATATAACCTTATATTTTTATAGGGTAAAATCGTCCAATTTTTAAAAGAAAACTAAGCAGGGGTATTTCAGTCATTTTTGGGACGGTTAACGCAAAATTTTCTATGGTTAACATCGGCAGTGTTATTTCAGCATTTTCATTAATAACTTGGGGTTATTTTGACACTTTCAAATTTTATAGAGTTATTAAAACTAGGGGTGTTCAAAAATATTCGACCCGCACTAACCGACCGATTTAAACTAATCAAGTAATTTTTCATTTTTTAGGGTGGGGTACCTGTCCCGGAAAATTTTCATTTAACGGGTTCGGGCCGTAAAAATATTATTTCCAGGTACATAGGATACCCGATAAAATTTAAATATGTTTAATCAATTTTAATATTATATAATATATTCTACATATCTACTCTCAATTCTTTTGTACAAACAACATATGTAATATTAATTTTTAAATAATGTGAATTAAAATAATATTCAAGTGATAAATTTTCAATCATTCCCTTTCAACCCCGAATTCTCAATTGAACTTCTGAGTTCCGTCATTTCCCTTTCAACTTCAAATTTTTAGTTGGGCCTACAGCCACAACCTTATTTAGTTGCATGTCCAATTGAAAATTGATTTTTTTGTTTTCCAATACTGAATTTTTAAATGATAAATGGTGATAATTATTTGTACGAAAGAGAAAAGTACATTTTTAACCCTATATTTTGGTAGAAAGTGCCAATATGACCTTGTAAAATCTAAAAATGCAAATCTAACTCTATGTTTTGATCAAAAGTGCCAATCTAATCTTGGCAACCAAATTGTGGCCATAATTCTTTAAAATGACCATTATAACCCTTTGGAAAAAATTTGAAAAAGGGAAAAAAGGATATTACCCTTCCCAAAAGTGCTCAAACCCTTCTGCCGGTCAATCTCAGTAAACACCAACCAACATCGGTCAATGCCAGTTAATGGTGGTCAATGCCGGTCAACGTTGGTCAACACCGGTTAATAGTGGTCAACATCGCTCGCCGTCGCTGGACAACCGCTAGCTGATGGCAGTCGGGTTAGAACAGTACTTTTATTAATAAGACATGGTTAGATTAACACTTTAGTAAACAATACAGGGTTAAATTAACACTTATATACTAATGATAGAGTTTAATCAGCATTGTAAAAAAAATCTTTTTGAGGAGAGTCCACTCCATAATCTAATGTATCATATATATATATATAATTTGTAGTTATTTGTTATGAAAGTAAGAAAATTTGATAAATACTTTTCGAAGAAAATTCTGAAATTTTGGTAAATAATTACCTTACGATTTTGGGTAACTTTGTAATTCGAAATCAATACATATAGTTACTCAGATACTGCTAAGGACAAAATCAACTTTTCATTTTGGAGACCAAATTTGTATACTCTCTTTGTCCTAGATAAATTGACATATTTGGACTTTTGAAAGTTAAATTGAGTCGAATTCGACCATTAAATTTTATTATTATACATGACTATCATCATATTAAATGTTGCTGGATTCACCTTCATATATATTTTTAAATTGTTATTTTTCAAAAAAAATTTACACACATGAATAAAGATATTAATTAGTTGAAAATTGGTTCAACTGACTTTAAAAAGTCAAAATGTGTCACTTTATCTGGGATAGATGGAATATTGAAAATTAATTAGAAATTCACATACAAATTATAGATATATTTATGATATATTATATTATGATGTTGTAATAAAAACATATTTATAAGGAATGACTTTCCTGAAAATGATGTTTTTTGATGATAGTACTGATCTGACCCTATCTTTTTTTACATAAGTGCTAATTTAACCCTGTATTTTTTACTAAATGCTGATATAACCCTGTCTAATTAATAAAGTATTGATCTAACCCGGCCACAATCAGCCGGTGGCGGTCTGGTTTTGACCACCATTGACCGGTAGTAGAGCCTAGGGGTATAATGGTTATTAAATTTTTAGTTTTAAATCTAGGGATATTTTTGTCTATTAAGTCAATAACTGAATTCCTTTGGTCAATGTTGGAATAGTGCAATTTGGGTATTTCTGCACCATTGCTCACAGATTTAATATCAAACTTTCATTATCTCTCCACTAAATTTAAAAAACTTAATGCAATAAATTTTTGTCGTCATTTCAGCATATTCTGTTAAGTTCATTCAAGCTAGGGAATGATAATAATGATTACGGACTTGCTACTCATAGCGATCATTATATGCTGAATTTTTGAATGATAAGGGATGATAATTAATTGTACAAAAAATGTCACGAGAATTCAATTGTTAAAATACATTGCCATCACCGTAATGATATTTTTCTTGTACTAATACAATTCAAAAATTAAATTTTAAACGGATCAACAGATATGTTGTTATCTGGTCCGATCAAACCGAGTACTCACATTACAAGTACCTAGGGATTTTGAGCCGGGTCACATCCCGCATTTTCAACTACCCACATGCGGGTATCCGCACATCCAAACACCCGCTTGTGAACACCCCTATTACATAAGATTATTTTAGGGTAAAATACAAATATAACCCTATTATTTTTCAAAAGTGCCAATATAACCCTGTATAATCTGAATGTACCATTGTAACCC
>JAULKJ010030228.1:0-17248 GCA_032355405.1 Rubia balearica
AAAACAACAAAGTAAATGAGTTTTTTTTATTATATTGAATCGGATTGGGATCGAACTGATTAACGACCCGAGCTCGACCCGAGATCGAGTTTCGTGAATTTTAATCGAGCCGAGCTCGAACATAAAAGTTAGGCTCGAGTCGAGCTCGAGCCGACCTCGAGGCTGGTCATTTTTTTTCTAGCCGAGCTCAAGCCTAGGGAAGCTCAGGCTTGGCTCGGGTCGATCTCACCCCTAGTCATCATATACTGATAAACAAAACAGTATTGGATGACATAGGGGCCAACATACTGAATAGCACCTTATGTAGGCTTAGATTTATTACTACACCCAAAATTATTTTGGCACTAAATAATTGGCACATTTTTTTTAAAGTATAAAATGGGTGGAGGAGATTATATTTATGGAGTAAAAAGTAAATTTAGTGGAAGAAAATAATCCAGGATTTATCAAAAGAGGAAGGTGTGAATATAAAAAACCATCCAAAAAAGGAAAGAGTGTCAATATAAAAAATATAGAGGGAGTACCTCATTCTACTTTACAACCTCCGTCTCAGCTTCAACTGCATATTTCACTTTATGTCACTATTCACTGTCCAACTTTGACCACATATTTGAATAGACATGTAAAAATAATATTATCGTATGTGATATTGTTGGATTCCTCATAACAAGTACTACCTTTGTTTCGTTGGATGCGGCATCATAGGTTTAGTGCTTAGATTTAAGTGAATGAAATGTGTGGATGAAATTGAATTTAGAAACGAAAATTTAAAATAAGTGAATGAAATTGAAATAATCTTTCCAAAAAAGAAAACTGTGTCAAATTCACACAAAAAAATGTGTCACATCCAATGAAATGGAGGGAGTAATTTCTCAAAAGCAATCTACCATTATTATATGTAATTAAACATATTAATGATCAGATAAAAAAAATTATGAGCGTGAAAAAAATTCTTTTCAATTTATAGTAGAATGAAGAGAGTACTGCTTTTACTATTGGGTTTTGTACATATGTACCCGCAAAGATCACGGAGATTAGAGACATGCTTCTGGAAATGCGGCACGGCCCCCTTCAACCCCACCTCTTTCTCTCTGTCTGTTTATCTGCGCTTTCTGTTCTTACCGGCGGTTAAAACGGCTTTAATTCACATGCTTATTGCCATTAGACCATGCTTATTGCCATTAGAAACCGATATCGGTTTCTTACCAATTAAATATATTATTTTTTGCATTCTCTCTTCTACCTAACCTTAAGAAACCACTTAAGAAACCACATTTTTCTTCTTCACATTGGTAAGAAACCACTTTATACTATTCATAGACCTCATTTGATTATCTCTATCCTACTCATTAATTTCACCACTATCTTTTAATTTAAATAGATTTCTTCACCCTAAATAAGTTGAATGCGAAATTTAATAATACATTTTCATTTTTAAATTTAAATTTAATTTTCATTTTGAAAATCAGATTTTTTTAATCAGATTTTAAAATCAAATTTTAAATTCAGAAATAAAAAATAAATTTCGTTTTTAAAATAAAAAATCAGATTTTTAAAATGAGATTTTAAAATCAAATTTGAAAATCAGAAATCTAAAATAAATTTCGGTATGAAAATCAGAAAATGTTTTCCGTTTTTGAAATCAGATTATAAATGTGAAATTTAATATTAATATATAATTTAATTAAATATGTCCACGCAAAATAAGTTGAATGTGAAATGTAATAATACATTTTTATTTTTAAAATTGAATTTTGAATTTTTTCCCTCAATTATTTAATATTTTGTGAATAAAAAATATTTCCCGGAAACCACCACTACACATGCCCTTACATTGACTCTATACAGATACTGTACATACCATATTATGGTACTCTCCTTTAAACCGTACATTTTATTATTTGACATTATTTTTAATAAATTTTAAATGCATATTTGAGTGAGTATATAAATGACAATACTATCATATGAGATATTGTTGAATTTTTCATAATAATTAATTTCTAGATATTAACTTTTTATTTATCGTTATTATGCGTTATTAAAAATATTAACAATCCATATTTCTTGATAATATTGGGAAAAAATCTATGTAATTTAAATTGGGACAGAGAGAGTACCATTTTTACTTTTAAATGGTGTAGTACTTCTTCCGTCCCAACTCTATTTATACTCTTGCTTCTTTTTTTACACTATTTTCTATTAAAGTCTGACCGAATATTTGAATAGATATATGAACAATAATATTAATATAAATGATATTGTTGAATTTGTAGTAACAAATAGTTTTTAAATATCAGCTTGTTATTTTCCATTAATATACGTAGATAAATATATTAATGGTCAGACATATTTTTTTGAACTGCTTGATAATGATATATTGTTGTGCAAATAGAGTTCGGACGGATAAGCATAGACGATAATTAATACTCCTTCCTTGTCTGTCCCCAAATAAATGTTCGAACTTTTATAAAGAAAAAAATGGTTTCAGTTTCTAACAAAGTTATGAAATGTGATTTTACTAGTTTAGACTAATTTTTTACACTAAATTAGTATTCCCTCCATTCGAGAGGAATCTGCACACTCTATTTTTAATCTGTCCAGAGTAAATCTGCACATAGTGAAAACTTTTTTCATTTGGAAAAAATCACACCAGAAATTCCTACATACCCTTACTTATATTTTAATTTTACATTAAACCCCCTAGTTTACACGTACACCAAATCAACCCAAATTAAAGTTAACCTAACTCAAATCAATTAAACTTAAGCACACTAAATCAGATTAAATCAGACACACCCCAACTACCCAATTCAAATTCTTTACTTCTCTTTTACTTGCCCAACTGACGAACTTGGCCAATCAATGACTCTGGGCAGTGTGATCTGAACTCATCACAACTTTTTTACCCATATCTCTTCATTTTCTCGAAAACTGTCCCTCTCCTCTTGAAACCCTAGTTTCGATCTGTGAATTTTTTGCCAAAATCGCTCAACAATTACCCCATATTTTTGAAGAATCATCATCCCCCGTCCGTAATCTCCTTTTTGAATGCCATCTTACCTCAACTAGCCCAGTAAAACCTACCGGAGATACTGTTTTTGTGACGCCTCCAACACTTGTAGCCCGTTGGAGTTTGTTCCCTAGATGGAGGCAAACTATGTGACCTTCATCCTGAGGCCTGACACCACCCTCGGGGAAGCGGCGATGCCAAAGCGTAGCATCGGCCATAAAAAACCCAGATCCGATCGTCCCATGCATTATCGCTAGTGAGTCGGAGGTTAAACCACCATCATCGATGTTGTATGTTTACCCCCAAACACGGTCACCACGTCGGTTGGTGGAGTAATTGCATTTTGCATCATTAAGAGTTATTGAGGCACGGTATATAACATGAGGAATTCTCCAAACCCTTTGACATATGACCGCACCAATGGCATAGTCACTAGCATCACACATAATCTCAAAAGGGATGTCCCAATTAGGCGGTTGGATAATGGGTGCGAAAACAAGCATTGTCTTTAAAGTGTCAAAGACTCTTTTGCATTCTAGGTCAACCACAAAATCCGCCTCTTTTTGCAACTACTTTCACAAAGGGGAGGCAATGTTAGATTAGTCCTTAATGAAACGCCGGTAAAAATCAGCATGACCTAGGAATGACCTAACATCTCTAACACTCGAGGTGTATGGTAGGGATTAGATCGTGTCAACCTTAGATTTGTCTACCTTAAAACCTTGGGAAGAGACCACATGACCTAATACAGTGCCCTTTTCCCACCATGAAGTTGCATTTTTCGGAGTTTAATACAGGATTGCTTTCAATACACTTTTTCAGCACTAACGATAGATGGTTTAAAAAACTATCAAAAGAATCTCCATGAACAGTGAAATCATCTATAAAGACCTCTACAAAGTGCTCAACAAACTCCGAATATATGCTAACCATGCACTTTTGGAATGTTCTGGAAGTATTGCATAGACCGAAAGCATGCGCTTATAGGTAAAAGTCCCAAAAGGGCATATGAAAGTGGTCTTCTCTTGACCTTCCAGGGTTATGGAAATTTGGAAATACATGGAGTACCCATCTAGGAAACAATAAAAATCTCACCGAGCAAGCCTCTCAAGCATTTGATCAATAAATGGTAGAGGTAAATGGTCTTTCCTATTTAGCGCATTCAACCTACTGTAATCAATCCACACTCTCCACCCGTTTTGCACACGAGTGGTAACTAATTCTCCCTCATGGTTCTCTATCACAGTCACACCACTTTTCTTAGGCACAACTTAGGTGAGGCTTACCCACTTGCTATCGAAGATGGGATAAATCATTACAACTTGGAGCAATTTAAGGATATCACTCTTGACTTCCTCTATCATCGGCGAATTAAGCTGACGTTAGGGTTGCCTTATCGATTTAGCCCCATCATCTAACAAGATACTATGCATGCAAGTGGAATGGCTAATTCCCTTGATATCGGCAATGGTCAACCCAATTGCCTCCTTATGGATTCTAAAAACCTCCATCAACCTTCCCTCTTGTCCCTTAGTAAGTTTACTCAACAATATCACTAGTAAAGTTTCTCCCTCACCAAGGAATGCATTTTTCAAATTTTTGGGTAGTGGTTTCAATTCCACTACCGGTGTCTTCTCAAGAGACGTGGGGATTCCCACATGTTGAGGTGCATCGAAAACTTCACTAAAGGGGTTGAGAGGTAGCTTATCAACAAAACTTCATCTCTTGAGTAGAGTTGTTGTGGCCCCTGATTGTACCCTTGATTTGCTTGGAATTGAGGCTGCTCTGCTTGCCGGTTCGATTGACACACACCTTGGCCACCTTGAGGGTTCGATGCACCAACTTGATCATCTCTCCATCTAAAGTTTGGATGTACTCTCCACTTGGGATTGTAAGTCTTAGAGTATGGATCATACTTCTTCCCATTCCCTTGTTCCCTTTGGAAACCCTGACTACCTTGGTAGCCTCTATTACCTTGGAAACCTTGTACTTGTCCTCCTTGATAACCCGTGGCTTTAGCCTCCTCAAACTCTCCATCTTAGATTTGAGGGCATGCATCGGTGGGATGTTCCAATGAACATACCCCCCACAAACTTTACTTGATGCACCCTCCATTTCGTTAGCTCTTTCATCATGGAAGCTAAGGCTTGAACTTGCTCCTTAAGTTTGGGGGTTTCCAGATTTGGAAGCTCTTGATCCCTTGCTCATTCTCTCACACCGAATTGTCTCGTCTCATTAGCCATGTCTTCAGACAAGGCCATGGCATCTTTTGGGCTCTTGTTGATAATTGACCCATTACAAGCGGCATTGGCCATCCTCATGTCTTCAACGGACAAACCATCAAAGAAATAATACACAAGATATCCTTCTTTGTAAGGGGTGGTAGGGGAAACTAGATAGCAACGTCTGGAACCTCTACCAATATTCATTTAAAGATTCACCCAAACATTGAGAGATGTTGCTTAGCTCCTTCTTCAAACCCACCGACTTAGATACCGGAAAGAATTTTTCCAATAACTTACGCTTCATGTCTATCCATGAGGTTATACTTCCCGAAGAAAGGTAGTATAACCTATCTTTGCCCGCATCCTTCAAAGAGAAAGGAAATTCCTGTAGATTGAAATTATCCTTCGAAACTCCGGTTTGCTTCATGTTCAAGCTCACAAGGTGGAACTCGTATAAGTGCTTGTTCGCATCCTCCCCACTCATCCCATGGAAATATGGTAGACAATGAATCATTCCGGATTTGAGCTCAAAAGTGAAATTTTCTGGAAGAGAGGGAAAATGATGCAAATTGGTTGACTCTCTAGGTTAGGAGCCATGAGCTCCCTCAAAGTTCTAGTATCATCCACCATAGTTGGTGTAACTACTTCGAGTGGTTCTTGAGTACCTTGGTTAGCAAAATGAGCTAGTCTCCTTGCTCTCTATGGTGTTCCCAACAGATCGGGATCGTAGTGTAAGAGTTATTTTCTATCAGTACAAACATAAACCAAGAACTAGAGCAATACAAACTTATCCCAAGCAACAATCATAAAAGCAAGCAAATGTTAACAAACAAGTAAAAACACAAAACAAATAAAGAGCTACACTAACCCTTTAAATAAAATATGCCTTTTCTTCAGATGATGTAAACCTACCTAAATCTAGCAATCTTCCAACAAAAAGATAACAAAAAAAGTTTAATGCATAAAAAAATACATGCATTTGACGTCTTATCATCGGTGAGGTCGTTTGCAGCGGAAAATCGCAAAACACTAATGTTGGACTTCTCGGCACAGGTGCAGTAGCCCTAAACCGTGAGTCATCTCAGGTGCAGGAGATGACCGACAGTGACTCCGACGCACCCACTATGGCAACAACGAGGTGTTGTATTTGCTGATGTCTTGGCTGAGGGACATGAGAAGTTCAAAGCGATTGAAAAAGTGATGAACTCCCTCTCTCTTGTTGAACACGGTCAAAAAATATATAAGTAACACTTCTGTCTTTTGTTTGTGAGGGTTTTGAAATTTCACATTCTGGATCATCAGTGGCTAATAATTTATTTTTCTTGATTACATACTGTAGTTTGTGATATAACCAAAGGTGTTGCTCGAAAAATAATGATAAAAAATTTAAATAGGGGAAAACCCTAGTCCCTGTTGGTCGATTACAAGTTCTGAACAATTGTTCGCATCTACGAATGAGGTAATATTGTTCCTTCCGTGTGTATAGTCTGTGATTTGAAGGCTTGTTAGTGCCTATGTTCTTATTGTGTATGGCATGTTGTTGCCAGTGTTGATTATGTGTGTGGCCTATTGGTGCAACTATTAATTATATGTTTGACTGGCCTTATGTTGATCTTTTGCATACAGACTGTATCTCGTGTTGATCCTATAGTTTTCTACTATCTTATAATTGTATCTTCCCTTTGTGAAGGCTTTTGCGTGCTCTGTTTTTTATGCCCTCATTATGTGATACACATGTGCTCTATTTTGATGGTTTACTAGTGATGTGTTTTTCCTGAGTTTGGGCTGGTGGTGCCACTGAATTGTGTTGATCCTAGTGTATACTTTCTAACGTTTGCACTTTCCCCTTGTGATACCTTATGTGTGATAACTTTTTTTGCTAGCCTTGTGCTCTGATGCTCATGTGCTCTATTCCTGAGTTTATTCTGGTGGTGCCTGTTGTATTTGTGTTGATCATGTGGCTATATACTATATTATGTGTTCATCTTCCCTTTGTGATGCATTATGTGTGAACTCTTTTTGGCGTGGCCTTGTGATGTGATTCACATGTGCTCTATTCCTGAGTTTGGCCTAATGGTGCATGTTGTATTTGTGTCGATCCTATGGCTATATACTATATTATGTTTGCATCCTCCCTTTGTGATGCCTTCTGCGTGAACCCTTTTTGGGCTAGCCTTATGTTGTGCTGCACATGTGTTATAATCCTGAGTTTGGGCTGGTAGTACATGTTGTATTTGTGTTCATCCTGTGGCTGTATTATCTTCTATTTGCATCTTCCCTTTGTGATGGCTATTGTGTGAACCCTTTTTGTGATGCCCTTGTGCAGTGGTGCACTTGTGTTCCGTGATGCATTTTTGTAAACAAAACACACTGAATATAAGTGAAACATGCAGAATAATTTTTTTAATGAAATTAGCAATATGTACATTTAACTGGGATTGGTTTTGGAACATCTCATTCAAACCAAAAGTTGGATGTTCCTGGCTTACAAAATCAGCCATCCTACCAATCCCCAAAATGTGAACATTGGTGAATTCAAGGTTGATAACCTAGGCAATGTATCAATGGAATGATCATCTAGTGCCCTTTTGTTGATTAGGTGTTCAATTCTACCCCTCATCACCTCTTCATTTACTTGTAGTAACCTTGGTAGAGTCTCTTCCTTCATATACCTATCCTTGTTCATGTGCGGTATCTTGTAACTGTTTAAGCCACGTGCTTTCAGTATATATATCATTGCACGTTAATGTGTGATGAATACCTTGTTCAAAGTTGCCACATCTTCCCTGCCATATGCTGATTTGCCATTAGCTCCACAACATTTGCTGATGCTTGATCTTGATGTAAGCTTTGAATAAAACTGAAAAAACCTTAGTAAACAATGTTAAACAATGTTACAGTTGGGTGAATTTTGCTAGTTGACTAACTAGGTTGATAATGAATCCATCTGATTCTACCACTACCCTAAAACATGGATCATTATTGTGTATATGTGGCTTTGCATTTTCTTGTTGATTGTGGGTGAACTTGCCCACACTATGTGTTGGGCACCTTACTTTGATTGTGGGGATAACATCTTCGATGATTTTAGCTCTTGTAACCTAGTGATCTTTGGTGCTGGAACTTGTTCTGCTGTGCTTACTAGCCTACTCTTACTATTGTTAACTGCAACTTGATCTTGCACAAATGAAAATATGCCCAATTTTCAATCAAATAAAAGTTTCCAATCTTCCCCATATATAGGTTTACTTACTATTTTCTATTTTAATTTTTTTTTTAAAATTAGCATTACACATGTATGTTACATATTAGGATGTAATTTAGAAACTTCTATAAAATTTGGAAGAACACCTCCTATTAGATTGACTAACGGTTAGACTAATTTTGAAAAGTCCCGTTCCTATAATTTTTAAGGTCTTACTATAATTATTTATTTTTAAAATATATTTTTAGCACAAAGTCTTATTTTAAACCAACTAACCGTTACAATGAGTAGATATATAATTAACAAAACTTATAAATGAGATGAGAATTTTTTTATAAAAAAGAAAAAAAACTTAGAGGACTGAACTTGCAATTATCATTAATTGGATAGAAAATAATAAAATCAAACTCCTTTCTCTCTCTCTCCTTTCCTTTTTACTTCCCCTTTCTTCTTTTATTTCATTCTTCACTTTCAATTGCGCTCCGTTTTTGCTACAGCCGATTCATGCGATTCACTATCCTAGTTTGTTATCTCATTTTTGTTTTATTCTAGAACCTAATTTCTAACCTTCTCGATTTTACAGATTATGTAACTCTCTTATTCAATTTTATAGATTTCTTAATCATTTTCTTCGCTTTTTATGTTGTACAATCATGCTCAGAAGTTGTCCAATCCCCGTCGAAAGGTAATTGATTAAAATTATTACCCTATAGTGTTTTTGTTGTTGTTGTTGAAGATGAAAAATAGAGTATTTCAGTTTTCCGCATTTTAAATTTCATTGCATGAATTTTTTTGCAGTGATAATGTTTAGTACTATTTCAGTTGATGTTTACATATACTGTATTGAGCTTGATTGTTTTTCAAAATTTTGTTGATGTTTATGCAATTTCAGATTTTTTTTCTATTTTTTTAATGTTTTGTACATCTCGGTTAATGTTTACATGTCTACTTTTATTAATTTTTATGCATTTTTAAGTTGATATTTTAATTTTTAAGCATATATAAATTAGTTTTGTTGATATTTGTGCATTTTTTCAGTTGACGTTTATGTGTTTGTTACCAATTTTGTTGATATTTATGCACATCCTAAAAATATTGAATAATTTTTTGGTGAGTTATAGGTAGGTTTGATGTTTTATGTGTTCAATTTTTTTTGTTGATTTTTTTGTATTTTTTTCCTCAAGTTCTATTTCAATGTAATTATATGATTTTTTGGCTTTTGCCTGCTTGATGCTTGATGAGACGCTATGTTTCCTAATGCATTTAGCACATGTTTTAGTAGCTTATGTTTGGTTGATTACTAGGTTTAAGTAGGTTTACATAACAAGGGTTTTAGATAGCATTGCTGGGTTTCTTGTCTAAATCCCTCGTTTTATAGATTATTTAGATCAAATGGATACTAAGACCTTACGAGCATCTAGATTCTATTTTATGAGCTTATTTACATATCGCTCGTAAGTATTTTGAAGTACAATAGTGAAGGTCATTCACAAGAATGGTACAAGATATTTGAAGGTCATTCGTAAAGATGGTAGTAGACCGAAGGCCAAGCGCTTAATCGTGATAGTAGATGGGATCCGCTAATGAATTAGAAGATTGGCACGGGCCGTGCCAATCTTCTAATTCATCCGGACTTCAACTCTTTGCACGACCCATGCCAAGTAGATGGTTTGAGCGCTAAGTCCTAGCGTGGACCGTGTTCTTTTGTATGGCCCATGCGCCCTAAAGATCAAGACTTGGACCCCGAGTCTGTGCTCCGCAGCCTAATGCACTGCGTCATCAGAAGCCAAAGACTTTGACTCCAGTCCGCGGCCCACCTGCATCATCATAGCCCACGCTGCTCAGACTACCGAGAACACCTTCAAGTCAGTGGCTCGCAAGGATTTGCACAAAATGCACGATCAATTTGGCCAGGAACCATTTCTAGTTTGCAGGCTGTTTACTTTTGCATGGCTCGTGCCGATGTGGCTTTTAGGGTTTCCCTTTGTTTTGGCTTTTTCTAAGGCCCATTTCCACCTACTATATAAGGAGCACTAGTTTACTAGGGTTTAAGAAGCCTTCATAATTTGTAATTTCTGTTCCTAGTTCTAAGAATAGGTAGAGAGAGAAACTTACTCTTCTCTTCACTTTTAATATTTCCTAGTATATACCTATGTCATTGAGTCTAATGCTTGAATTGGGTTCAATGTCCATACAATAGCGTAATTGTTTGGGATTTAATTCTTCTTCATGACTAGGTAATGATTTTATGAGATTCTAGATCCTCATATCTTTTATGTCTATGAATATTCATGTTTGACTGGTGCTTACTATTCTTGTGAGATGCATGATATATTATATATATATATATTCTATGATGCACTGTAGTTTCATATGTAATATGTATCGTGCTAGGCTTGTTTTCTCCTTGGGAGTGTCGGGTTAAGCATACTGTAGGTATGTGAGTACCGTCTTTGTTAGTGTATTCATATATGATTGTGAGTACCGTTGTGATTGTTAAAACCTAACTTGATTGGATTGAACCCCGGCAGATTCGGCATGATAGTTTGTAGCAACTAGGGTTTTTGTGTATCGATCATTGTCATTTCAACCCCAGAGTCATCATGAGACGCCAAGTCCTTTTCCTCTATAGGCCTAGGGAGAAGCGTCTATAGTGTAGTGCTTGGGATGTATTTCCTTAGGGGGAAAGAGAAGCAATGTCTGGATCTTTGATCACCGATGCACTTTTCCTAATTACAGAGGCAGTGTTGATAGGATAAATCGGCTTAGGTACCTTTGTGTGACAGGCGTTGGGAAATGCTGACTATAACCCACACTATGTGACATAGACATGCGATAGGTTTATATGTCTTATATGTGATAGAATCTGGGATCAAAGTTATTTACCGACCATGTTACGCAAATATCCCCAAGGCTAGTTTAATATAGTTTGATCTCTTGTTTTGAATGATTAGTAACTTGTAGACAAAAATCCCCTAAAACCCATGTTTGTCGCACTAGCTATTCTCGACTCACAATTAGAATGACGCTAGATTGTGAGTTTTGTTTAGTTTACTTTCGAATTTTAGCATCTTTGTGGATGACCTTGGGCTTGCCACTAGCTACTCTTTAGTAGTCGGTAGTGAGCACGGGAGCAACAATATAAATTCTATCTTCGGGTTAGTAACTACTCTCCCGTGAAAAGGTCAGTGTTATTAACAACCCCGCGGAATGCTGATTAAACTTTGGCGCCATTGTCGGGGATTCCTAGTTTATATATAATTGTTATCTTACATGACTAGTTGCTACTAGTAGTTACTATTTTTTTATATAGCATTAGTTGTTTATTGCGTTGAGCTTTCCAATAGTTATTACTGTTACTTCTAATTTGGTTTGTTAGTGTTCTCTATAGGTCTGGTAGTGTCTTGCTTCTTTTTTATGGTACACACACATGTCCTGAACTTAGGAGCTCTACACTATCTACTAGAAAATGCAGGTGGTCAAAGAATAAAGAAAAAGGAGAACTAGAGTAGAGGTTTTCCAGGAGCCAACCCTTTTTGTAGAGGAAGAAAGAGTTGAGATGGTGGAAGACAACATAACACTTAGGGAGCTTATAGCTCTAAATTCGGAGAATCAATCCCTTTGCATCATCTTTTTGCCTTAGCCACCCGATGTCACTTGCGAAATGAAGAGAAAAATGATACAGTGCTTGCCCACTTTTCAGTGGATCACTGGAGAGGATTTCAAAAAACTCCTCTCGGAGTTTCATTTGGTTTGCATCAATATAAAACAATCGGGAGTGTCGGAGGAGGACTATAATTTAAAGTTTTTTCCTTTCTCGTTGAGAAATGTTGCTAAGGATTGGATCGATTACCTTTCGTTGGGATGCATCACTTCATGGATGGATATGTAGCATAGATTTCTTGAGAAATGCTTCCCAACTTCAAATCCCGTGGGATTGAAGAAGCAATTGTCCAATATTTTACAACTCCCGAACAAGTCTTCGTATGAGTATTGGGAGAGATTTAAGCGTCTGTTGGCTAATTGTCCTTACCATTCATTCAAATATGGAAATCTCGTGTACTAATTCTTTGAGAGATTTTATGATGAAGAAATATGAATGGTAAACTCCGCATGTAATAGTTTTATAGGGAACAAAAGCTCCAAAGATACTATGGCCTTGTTCGAAGAGATGACGAATGGTACATGACAGTTTGGTACCTGGTCACAAGTGAATACTTTGAAAGAAACCGCTCATTCCCCCAAACCTGAAGAGAAATTCCAAGCTCTTGCTTCAATGGTGAAGGAATTCATGAAGGGGAGGGCGCAACAAGAGAAAGTGTGTGGGATTTGCAGCTTAGACCACCCAACCGACACATGTCCACAAGTTGTGGATAACTTTGAGGAGGTGAAGACTTTGGACTTAAATGGTGCATGGGAATAGACAATTTTCCTAAGAGCATCAGAAAGGTTTCTGGGGAAACCAAGGTGGAGATCGTCAAGATCCTTATGAAAACTCGTACAATCAACGATATCATGATCACGGGAATTTTTGGTGGTGCGATGACAGCCTAGGGTACAATCGAGGAGGATTTCCACCTCAACCTTACCTTGGGGAAAAAGGTCCTTCCAACACCAATGCCTAAATTTATAGCTTAGATCGGGAGGATATTCTCTAGGCGATCGCACAATTGGCAAAGAAAAATGGCATGTTTGCGGAGAGAACAGGAAGGGAAATTGAAGAGCTAGGCATAAGGGCTTTTTTCCAGTATTAAAAACCTTGAAGTGTAAGTTGGCCAACTTGCCTACTTCGGTGAGGCAGCTAGAGGAAAAAGACTCTGGTACGCTACCTTCCTAACCTAAGGTGAATGCAAGCAATGTGAGTACACTAAAATTAAGAATTGGGAAGGAGGCGTGAGAAGCCGATAAGAAGGTTGAGAAAGAAGATGACAAGGTTGTGGAAAATGACAAGACCATTTTTGAAGAAGACGAAGTAGTAGTTGAGGAGAAGCCCACGCAAGAGCTCACTTCCACTGAGGCAAAGGTCAACCCTCATGGCCGTTCTCTAGTTCTTTGAGGGGAAGATGAAAGATGGCATCCAATGAAGGTCAAATCCGCCAAATCCTCAATAAGGTCGAGGTTAGTATTCCACTTCTAGAAGCAATTGAACAAATTCTATTGCATTCCAATTTTTTGAACAATGCTTGCACTAGGAGAAGGACTAAACCTATTAGAAACGTATGACAATTGAAAATAGGAGGAGTCTCAATTTTAGCCCATTTAAATATTCCTAAAAAGTCTGATGACCCCGGCATATTTTCAATCCCTATTTCTCTACGTGGTAAATTGATTAAAAATGCTTTGATGGACTTAACAGCTTCCATCAATGTTATCCCTTTTAGCCTATTTGAGACTCTTGACATAGGTGAACTTAGGGACACTAGGGGGATGGTCCAATTAGCTGATCATTCCCAAGTAAGCCCTAGAGGGATAGTTACGGATGTTATGGTTTGAGTAGGTAATCTTATGTTTCCGGCGGACTATTATGTCCTTGATGTGATGCACGACAAAGGTGCACCCCTTTATTTTATTGGGGAGACCATTTTTGAAAACACCAAGGACTAAAATAGATGTCCACTTGGGAATATTGACCGTAGAGGATGATATTGATAAAGTCAGTTTTGACATTTATAAATCTAAGCATGACTCCTCTACTCTTCTCTTGCATGAAATAGTGTGAGCTTATGTGAAGAATTTGTTCAATTTGATGAGTCTTGCATGATTGATGATGATGAGAGTCTTGATAAGATTGATGAGAGAAAGCATAATTTGAGCTTTGATTTGGATGATGATGTTGATGACACTTATGCCATGCGTGATTTTAGTGATAATCTTTCTATTATGAATTTCTTTTCCACGGGCACTAACATGCAGCGGTTGGTAGAGAGTGGCAAAGAAATAAAATCTCCTAGACCACCTCCTAAACCCGAGGAAAAAGCTAAGGGGTCGAAACTAGCTAAGGATGAACATGAATTCCAAATTGTTGACAAAGAGCACGAAGGTGAGGGTGATGCTTTGTGGATTCCTCTCTACAAAGACGAAATCATGGGTGGAGTCACGGATGATGACTCTGGAGACCCAACGGTAGGACTGTTCTAATTTGAATGCTCAAAAAAAACAAGTCGAGTGGACGATAATAAATAAATGGTGTTTTTATTTATTTTATTATTTTTAGTAGTTGATTGTTTACATGTTCATGTTTATTTGACAAAGGATTTTGTTAATAATTCTGGTTGATTGTTGAGTCTAAAATCGAGTGTCGTGGTTGTGCTTAAGAGAAAATAGGATCGATTGGAAAAGTGTTAGAATAATGAAAGTACAAAGGAGCACGGGCCGTGTAAGGCCCTTGTAAGAAGAACTAGCACGAGGCTTTCAAATGGCACAGTGTGCCATGCCTCGTGCTAGTATGGAAATACTGTGGTCGGGCAGAAGTGTGGAATTTTGGCAGAATTAAAACTTTGCCAAAGTAAGCATTTCCCCCATTAATTCCACAGCTTTCTTCTTCCCCAAATTGGTTAGTGCCAGTAGTACTACAACAAGCATTCCCACCTGTGAACATGAATTTATGAGGATTTTACTCAAAAAAAATCTGTTTTCTTAAAGCTATTAATACCTTCCTTTTGTCCGTCTCCTAAACAACCCACTTGTGGAAAACCATTGATTCTCTAAATCCTATTTTAGAGTACCTTCTACCATTAATATAGATCATTTAACCCACCCAAGTACTTCAAAAACATCCACCTTCATTTCACAACTGGAGAAATTCAAGTTTGGGCATTTTCTCTCAAGGGAGAGCACTCTTTTCTTTTTCTTGTGTGATCTTCAATTCCTAGCCTCCGAATTCTGGTAACTCTTTGAAAAAAAAATTTACTTGATTTCATTATCATGATTGTGTTATATGTGTGGAAGCTTGAAATTAAAAAAATTTGGTGTTTTATAGAAGTATGTGGCCTATATGCATAATTTTGTATTGAACTAAGTGTGGGCAAAGATGGTGATCCTTGAGTTGAGATGACATGATTTTCTATGTGTTAGGTGTCTAGGAAGAATGTTTCTTGCCAAGTGATCTTTGATGCATAAGTTTTTTGTGTACTTTTCTATTACTATCTTTCTCTTGTTACGAGAGAATGGGTCCGAAAAGGAGTAGATTGGAGAATGGAACAACTTCTCAAGGTGATAAAGGGAAGGGTTCGACTAAAGCTGGGAGACAAGAGCCAAATACTCCCGTAAATATTACTCCCGCCATTGTCTTCGATGATCTCATGGGATTGGCTAACATTACCAGGAGTGCGGTCCTGAAGTGGAAGTATTTCCATAGGCCAAGGAGGACAATCTTGGAGACCAACTTCGGGTGCAAAGATAATTTGGTGGCCCTAGGTCTACTTGAACCTGTCACCTACTTTCTAGGTCAGATAGACCTAAAAGGCTTCCTCGAGATACACTTCAAGATGTACATTGGGTGGACTTTGGAATTCTTGGCAACCATAGAGAGAACAACGGAAAATGATGGGAGGAGGACCATTAAATTTCAATTGGACAACAACGAGTACTCAATGACCCATAGGGAAGTCGCTCGAGCGTTTGGGTGGAAGTATGGGAAGGAAGTTCCAAAGACACGCCAATAAGGACTCCTTTTCTCTTTGAGTAACTTTCAGAATAACTTGGCGGGCATGGATAGGAACCACTTGTTCAAGAGTATCGCAATAGTCCATCCGGCTTTGTGGTACATGCGTTGGCTCCTATCTATGGAAGTTCTTTACCATGGGGAAATTTCTCAATGCCCTAACCAAGATGTGAAAAACCTTTGGAAGATGACTACGGAAGGGAACTTCTACCCCAACTTGGTGGTAACACTTTTGGAAGAATGGATAAGAATGAGAAAAAAAAGAGCTGGAAAGATACCAGTAGGAAGAGTGGTTGGGCTTTTGGCACAATACTTGGGACATGTGGCACCCCTTAGCTTTACTTTTAGAAAATTTGGGTCGTTCGGGGACAAATAATACAATGAATAATTTTGCAAGAACTTTTATGTTTTCCACCACCACCACGGAGGATTGTTTTGTTTGGACATACGATGGTGCTACAGTTTATAACTTTTTGGTAGTTCCACAACCCGAGTTCACGGAAAATCAATCAAGACACTGAATTGGATGATCTATTCATAGCTCCAAATTCAAGGTTTGAGAAGGCCTTCTACAACACCCTACTGGCCCCGATGTGGACATCGAAGAAGAACATGGTTAAAACCCATCTAGAGTGCAACCTACCGGAACCAACTTACCGACAGATTTCTTTAACCAATTTCACACATTTAAGGAACAACTCATAAGTTCAACCCAAATGGTGCAAGAAGTTGGTCACATAGTAGGTGGGATGAGTTTGTAAATATGGAAATTTGGGGATAGGCTTGACTCTATGGATGGAACCATGAGAGCTTGGGGAGCTAGACTAGATTCCATCGAGCGAGAAGCGAAGGATTTTTCCATTGTTTGATGGGAGAGCCGACGTGAAAGAGGATACCACAAAGCAATTGAATGAGAGGATGCATGCCTCAAAGCTTGAAGGTTTTCGTGATCTCGTTTCCTAAGCAAAGCAAGATTTGAGGCAACAAGAGCTAAGAAGAAGGCGCGGGGCAAGGCGCATGAGAGCAGGCTCTTCAGGGTCCCAAGAGTAAGTGCTTACTATTTTCCCTACTCCAATTGTGATTTTATACTATCTATGATGCATTGGGGACAAATCAAAGTTTAAGTGGGGGGGAGTAGTTAG
>JAULKJ010030335.1:0-17246 GCA_032355405.1 Rubia balearica
TACGTTTGTTGAATTGATTTGAGATGTTTTACTAGTATGTTTGTTCCCTTTCCTTTACAAGTCAGTTTGATTGAGAGGTACTTTCTCATTTTGCAGGGTTATATTGGCACTTTCAGCCTAAAGGTAGGGTTATTTTAGCACTTTACTTTAAATTTTATCATTTCTATATACTAAATGTTAAGTCAATCAGTAAGATTCAAGTAATTGTAAATGGTAACATAAATTAGGTTGCTTATCAGGAAAAAAAAATATTTATCGAATGGCCTGTTAGGCCTGAGTAGAATCGATTAGCTTATCAGCATTCTTCCCTAATCATATCATTCAACAAATGTACTAAAATTACATCATAAGTGTCGCTTCTCAGCATTTCACTCAATCGTCAGCCGTAGTGCATGAGATTCGAAGCTGGAATTATTACAAAGAATGCTGCTTATCAACATTTGACTCATACCTTCGAGAGTTCCTCTTATCAACATATCACTCATGTCTTCGAGACTACCGTTTATTAGTATATTACTCATTTCTTCGAGAGTGCCGCTTATCAGCATATCACTCATATTTTCAAAGATGGTAATATTTTCTCAAATTGGTGATATTCCATCTCCTGGGCACCTGAACTCCTTCAATACTTTCAAGGGCATAACTAACTCTTGGGTATGCTTTCATCACTTTGTAGGGTCTTTCCCACTTAGCAGCCAATTTTCCTTCAGGTTCACACCAAATCTTTTCATTTTTTTCTCATCACCAAATCTCTCGGGTTAAACGGTACTCTCTTGACTCTTCTATCATGATAACACTTGACTCTCTCTTACACCCTAGCTTCGTGGAGGGATGCCAACTCTCGATTTTCCTCCACCATATCGAGGTCCAAACAACGATTTTCCTCATTAATAGTCTCTTCTGTAGTTGCCATAAATCTCAAACTCGAAATTCCTATTTCTGCGCGAAGCATTGCTTCTGAACCATAGACCAAGCTATACAGTATTTCACCAGTGGCGGAAGATTTAGCTGTCCAGTATACCCATAAAACACTGGATATCTCTCATATCTAGTTTCATTTAGCCCCCTCAAGCCTAGCTCTAATACCATTCATTATTTTTCAGTTGGTTACATCTACCTGACCGTCGGCCTGTAGATGATAGACTACCGTTACCTTTTGCTGCGTCCCATCATCTTAAACGGATCTTGAGCAAAGTGCATCCAATTATTAGTGATTATAGTCCTTGGGATTCCAACCTAACGCAATGACTGACTTATATTTTATGTTGGTCAAATCAAATGCTCAGCTTCAACCCACTTTGTCAAATAATCAACAACTACTATAAGATACTTGAACTTCAATGAGGCTTCCGGGAAAGGTCCTACCAGATCGATCTCCCACTTATTGAATGGCCATGAACTGTGAATGTTCGTTATCTCTTCCTGGGGATTGTGAATTATGGGAGCATGCTTCTGACATTGGTGACAAGCCTGTATGTATCTGTTCGGATCATCAAACATCATCGGCTAATATTATCCTGCTTGAATGAGCCTTCTCGCCATAGATCGAGCTTCTTGATGGCTACCGCATATACCTTCATAAAGTTCCCTAATCAGGTAATCCACCTCATTAGGGATGACACATCGAAGAAATGGTTGTAGATGTCTACTTCTATATAGAATTCCGTCTTACATCACATATCTTGGGGCTTTTAGTCTTATCCTTATGGCTTCAACCACGTTTTCGGGAAAAACTCCCTCTCGAAGGTAATTCACTATAACAGTCATCTAAGTATTCTCCTCCCTGATAATTATCATGAATTGTTCCTCAATGCTTTTCCTGATTAAGTTTTCCATAAGTAGTTGTCCTTGAGACTGAATTCCCAAGTCTGAGGAAGCTAGTTTACTTAGGCATCTACTTTATGGTTTTCTTCCCTTGGTACTTGTGTCAAAGTATACAGTCCAAAGCTTTTCAAAATTTGTTTAACTACCTCCAAGTATCTCTTTAGATTGTTTTCCCTGACTTCATACTTCTCATTCACCTGCTGAACCACTATAAGAGAATCACGATAAACTTCCAGATCTTCCACCTTCATTTCCTTAGCCAATCGCAACCCAGTTATCAGGGCTTCATACTCAGCATCATTATTCGTGGCCTTAAATGCAAAGTGCAATGCGTATGGATAATCCTTACCATCAGGACTAGTGAGTAGTACCCTAGCCCCCCTTACACTTGAATGCGAAGAACCATGTACATACAAATTCCAAATCTCTTTCCTCGAGTTTCTTTATTTCGATTTCCTCTTCAACCTCAATTGGCTCCGAGGTGTCCACTATGAAATTTGTAAATGCTTGACCCTTGATCACAATTTTGGTCTGGTATTGGATATCATATTCTCCCAACTCCAAGGCCCATTTCATCATTCTTCCCAAAGCCTCTGGTTTCAGTTGAATCTGTCTAATTGGGTGGTTTGTATGAAATACTATCGTATACCCTTGAAAATAAGGACGTAACTTCCGTGCTGCATGTACCAAAGCCAAGATCAACCTCTCGAGAGCTGTGTACCTCATCTTTGGCCCCTGCAATGCTCGACTCACCTAGTAGATGGGATGTTGTTGCCCTTCCTTCTCCTTGACCAATACCGCACTAATTTCCAGAGGCGGGGCAGAAATGTACAAGAACAACGTCTCACTCTTCTTAGGCTTCATGAGGGTGGGCAACACCCTTAGATGCTCTTTCAGCTGCTTGAATGCTTCTTCATAACTCTTTGTCCACTAGAATTTCCTTGCCTTTCTAAGCACGTAAAAATGGTAGGTATTTCTCCACCCCCTTCGAGAGGAACCTACTCAAAGCTGCCAAAGATGCCATAAGTTTTTGCATTTGTGGACTCCTCATTCTCATAAAATCCTCGACTTTCTCTGGGTTAACATCAATACCCCTCTCTGATACCATAAACTCAAGAAATTTTCTAGCCCCCACACCAATAACACATTTGGTTGCGTTTAACTTTAAGTTTTCTCCTCGAAACCTCTCAGAGGTTTCCTTCAAGTATACCATAAACTCCCAGTAACTCCTACTCTTCACAACCATATCATCAATATATATCTCCACATTCTTTTCAATCTGTCCCCTGAACAACTTATCCACTAACCGATGGTAAGTCGCCCCAGCGTTCTTGAGCCCAAACAATATCTTCTTATAACAATAAGTGTCTATGTCGGTGGTAAACAATGCATTTTCCTTTTCTTCCTCGAACATTAATATCTGGTGATGTGATACCCTTTACGCGCGTCAAACAAAACTAAAACCTTCTATCCCGCAATAGCTTCCACTAGCTTATTAATCAGCGACAAGGGGTGACTATAAACATCTATTCAAATAGGTAAAATCTATGCACATTCGCCAAGCACCATCATGTTTTAGCACCATAACTAGATTGGCTAACCACTCCATATAGAACACCCCCTCGATGACATTTTCCTTTAGCAACTTCTCAACTTCCTCCTTAATAGCTTCAACCTTTCAGGGGGAAATGCCCTTGTCTTCTGCTTAACTGGTTTAATGGATAGATCGATATTAAACCTGTGTACGGCCAAGCTAGAAGGTACAACCTGTGAGGTTAGAAATACTCCAAGAAAATGCATCACCATATTCTTCCTATTTTTTGCTCAACCTTTCCCTAACATCCTCAGGCATCAACTTCCTACAACCACTGTCCTAAGTCCCAAATGGGCACTTGTACCGCATCTGCTGAGCTACCCACTCCATGCATTGAAGCCACATTATCTGTTTCCTTGCTTCTCTCACCGCTGTAAGATTGCAACTTCTAGCTACTGTCTGATCTCCTCGAATGGAGGCTATCCCCCTATCACTTGGAAACTTCATTAGATGATAAGGTGACCATACTACTCGAGCCTGGAATATGTATGGCCTTCCAAGAATCACATTATAGGGAAGGTAGACATCAATGACTGCAAAGTTACAATCTATTGTTACTCCCCTATCACCATCAAATACTCGAACTGACAAAGTTATTTTCCCTAATGGAAATATGGGATTCCCTGTGAAACCAAATAAGGGAGAGGCTGACTTCTACAAATTACCATACCCTATACCTAGCTGATCAAAGTAATAAAAAAATCACACTTCCACTCCACTTTCATCATCAATAAAAACCCTCTTCACCAAGAAGTTCCAAATCACCGCCGAGACCACCATGGGATGTTCATGTGAAGTTTGATTTGGCATTGCATCAGCTCCGAGAATGTTACAGTCTCATCTGTCTGAAACCTCTTATGACGGGGCTCTCCTGCAAAAACCTTTCGTTCTCCAGCCTTTATGACTGTATTCGAGGATCTTTCCCCCACAATTCCGTTAATCACATTGATCACCCTGCGAATTGGCAGATTGTCACAATTTTTATCTTCTTGATTTCCCACACGTTCTTGTGGCCTCTCCTATTTTCCTTCTTGTCCTCTATCTTGAGTCCTTTAATCTCGAGGTTTCCTTTCTCCTCTACCTCAATTATTCTAAAAATTTCTCCTGTATGGCTGCCATTCCCTGGGATTATTCCTGGGCCTTGGAGGTTATGCATAATGATTTTGGAGTTTAGGGCCTCAAAATTTCCCTTCCCTTTCACACCTCTTAATCTCCATTCTTATCTACGCACAATCGTTCATGTCAGGACCGTAGTCTCTATGATGATCACAATACAGATTTGTTACCCTTCCCACCCTCACGCATTCGGCGTGTTCTGCATATGTGGGGTGAATGAAACATCCCTCTATATATGCTCAAAATTTGTGCAGGAGATCTACCCGTAGGCGTTGGTAACATGGGTGTATACCTCTCGAAGTTGGACCTAGTCATTTCCATTGGTTTCTTCCCTCAATGATCATTTCTTTTTATTGGTTTCTCCACCAGGCTTTGCCTCTTATTTTTAGTAGCTTATTCTACCCTCGAATGTTGCTCGACCACTTCATATTATTTTTGTAAGGTTTGAAGAGCTTTCGTACTCAACTTCTTGTATAACTCCAAGTCTTACATCCCCAAAAAGAATCCATGAATTACCTCATTTTCTGTAGTATCCACTACCCCCAAGATTTCATCCACATATCAATGATAAAAGGCTTTTGTACTCCCTCCTAACTTCTACTTAGTCTGGTACAACTCCAACCATGTTTTTGTGAACTACTTCTTCTGAGCATATTGACTCAAAAGAGCTAGCTGAAGTCTCTATAGGAATGCAAGGAACCCCTTGGTATTTTATTAAACCAATACTGAGCTTTCCCTCAAAGGTAGTTTCCAAACTTGCATGTTAACATTTCCTCGAAATCCATTGAGTTCATCAGACTTAAGAATATCTTAATGAACTCTCAAGGATTGATTCACCATTATAAGTAGGCAGTCCTTCTAGTGGATTTACATTCACTGGCCATTAAACCCCCGTTATCAGCGAACTAAAAGGAAATCTAGCTACTTGGCCCATTGGCCCAATCAACCTATCTAACTCCATTTTCAATGAATCTCCAGCATCTTTAGTCAATCCTTGCTGTCCTCCAGCCAGATTCAACCCACTTTCATTTCCACCAAAATACATTGGGTACACAGGCTAAGTACCCATATAACCAGAGTTTACCCAAGGTTTCATAACCCCTGGATAAATTGGCAATTGCCCATAAGTGTTGTAAGGCCTTTGGTTAACTGTTGCATTTCGTAACCCTGTATTACCGTATCCTTGGATCCTCATAGAAGCCATAATTTTGTACCCTATTTTAGAGGTTATCGGGAGCTAAAAGAGACGCCTAATACACCAGTCCCTGGGAGTAATCTGGGGGAAAAGGTTGAGGCCGAATTTGGAATGCTTCTCCTGAATATCCTAAGTAGGGGTAAGATATCATGGGCTGAGATACCAACCCGGAGGTTAATCCCGTAGGTATTGACACTACATATCTCGAGATACTCATAGGCCTCGAGTGGGGAGTAACTCGATATCCTGCAGTAGCCAACACGTGTGCCACCTGTGTCTTGCGACCCAATAATTCCCATTGACTGATTCCCTTGGATATTTTGTTCATATGTCTCAATAAAGAAGTCATCAGAAAACTCTGTGAACCACCCATCCCTATCATCACGCAAACCGGCCGCCATGCTCTGTGTAGGGCCTGTATTCCCAACTCCCTGCTCCATGTTAACCTCTGGACGTCTCGACGAAGCTGCCACATCAGTTCGAGAAACTTGAACAACTTACGGATTAGGCCCACTCGAGATATGTATCCTCTCGTGCTCAACAATCGAGATGTGCATCGCTGCCGACTCAACCACTGGGGCTCGGACCTTATCAGGCTCGCCACTCTGTGACTCTAGGGAACTGACCATATCATTTTTTTTCTCAAATGCACTTTGTTGTCGGCTCCTGTTCCCTAAAACCTCAATCTCTCATTCCTTCAAGTAGCCATATACATAAATCAAGGAACTCAAATCTGACTCAATCCATCTCATTGGGGATGCAAATTGATGCGTCTTGAAACCAAATGAACAGCACATTCAAGTTTCTAAATCGTAACCTGCAAGAAAATTAACCCTGGGGGATCCCAAGGATAAATCCTCCTAAGCTTAAGTCAGCAAAGTGTATAAGCACCGTATATAGACTGAATGAATCAGAAATGAATACGTACCTGGTATTTATACTGTATAGCCTTATTAGTATTTTACCTTAAATATAACTCTTAATTATTCGTTAAATACGGTATTAAATATTTCCATTTCAATCTAACTGGGATTTTAATACAGGCCCATTATATGATATGGGCTTAATCCTTATCAATCAGCTACCCTATTACCTTCACGTGTGGCGTATATGATTAAGATTCCTTGAACAAAATTGGAGATGGTAAAAGCCAGATTATAGGATTTCCATGGAGAAACCAATGGATTAATGCAGTAATTGTTTTGCATTTAGACAATCTGTTTCAATCTCAAATTACATTGAACTAATAGATCTACCTATCAAAACACCATGCTGCAGAGCCGTAAGTTCTGCATTTATAACTGATTTAGAGCGAGTTTTAATACTAATTGCTTTAATCACGTGACCTTCTGGATCTATGACTATGATCCCTAAACCAGCCAATATAAGAACATGGCAGTGATGAGTTTCTGCAATCTGCGCCCAAAACACAGATAAAAAACATGATGAACCATCATTAGTTTTGTCTTGTCTTGAGGAATAGTTAGTTGGACCAATTCATAAATAGTAAAAGCCAAATTTTAGGTCATACTATAATTAGTTGTAGAGACCGAGTGGCAATACTCCGATGAAAATTAAACTCATCTCTAGAATTCTTCAATTTATGAAGCTGATAGAGCCGCTTAAATATATCGACATCAAAGACAACACTAGTCTTATCACACACTCTTTTAAATCCTGTTAGATATTTTCAAGAATTGAAAATGTTGTAATGCATGAGTTACTTGACTTTAAACAAGTGGTAAATTTGTGCAATTGAGTCAAGTTTAAAGATCAAAGATATGATCTTGAAGTAAGCGTTATCTTAAAGTGTGTTATCCTATGAATTCATGAAACTTTTCTTTTGAGTTTATGGAAGAGTTTCAAGTCATGAAATTAAAGAGAAGACATCAATGTCAATGTCTCTTGGACAAGTATAAAAGGAGCTCTTATTTGTCATTCTAAAGTCACACTACAACACAAAACAAGACAAGAAATAAAAGAAACATGTATTCCCTTCCCTAAAAGCTCTTGCTCTCCATTATGTTGTTTTTGGTGCTTGGAAGTTAGTGTAAACTTTACTAAAAGGATATTTGTTTTGTATTACTTGTACACAAAAAGGAACACATAAGGCCTTGAGGAAAGTGTTTTGTCCATGATTAGAGGATTCACTAATATATCCATTTTTTTATCTCCTCATTTTCTTGTTGGCATTTTTATTGGTAAGAAATAAATTTTATATCCAACAAATCTCACTATGATAGCCATGGCCAGTGTTCCAAATTACTCGGCCCTTCGTGGCTTGCCCCGTCTATCCGCAGACCCAATTTAAAATAATTGGGTACTTTTTCATTTTCGGGGGCTGGGTACCCATCCCAATAATATTACATTTAACGGGTCCAGGTTAGGGCCGTAGAACTACATTTTTCGAGTACCCGGTAAAATATAAATAGATTTAATTAATTTCAATATTCAGTAATATTTTTCTACATATCTACTCCAACTCTTAGTTGACCATACCTATGTAATATTAATTATTAAATAATGTTAATTAATATAACATTCAAGTGTTAAATTTTCAATTATTCTCTTTCAATCCCAAATTCTTAATTTTTCCTTCTGTGTTCATGCCCCTCCCTTTCAACCTGAAATTTCCAGTTGTGCCCATGACCACAATCCTATTCTAGCAATAGGTCCAATCAAAAAAATTTATTTATTTTTCACAATTTCATCTCAAACTTATATAACCTCTCCACTAATCAAAATTTTAACACAATGATTTTTTCCTGTCATTTCAATATATTTTATTAAGTACAACCAAACTAGAATTTGATAGTGATGATTACAGATTTGTTACTCTTGGTGATCATTAATATTATAATTTTTAAATGATAAAAGGTGATAATTATTTGTACAAAAAAATCACAAGAATTGAATTGTTAAACTGCATTGTCATCTCGAAATAATATGTTTCTTACTCTAATACAAGTTTATGTAACATGATGAAAATAATAACTGATCTCAAATTTTTTTATTTTGAATGGGTTAACGGATACTCTGTTATCCGACTCGATTAATTAAGATATTCAGGTACGATTCTTCAGGGCCAGGCCACGAGCCGCATTTTCAACTACCCGCACATGCAGGTACCCGCATTTGAACACCACTAATAGTCATCTTATAAATGCCCAAAATCTAGAATATATATCCAGTTACAGGAAAAGACGGACCATATTTAAGATGTTGGAAAATGGATACAAACCTATCAGGGGATAACGAGTACTTTTTGAAGGCAGGGGAACCCTAATTTCCACCCGACCTAACACAAGGATAAACAATTATTAGCCTATCAATCTGGCTAGGAGTAATCAAACTACAAATATGCCTACTCGGCTCGGTTCCGGTAATTCAGTGAAATATCTCTTCATCATCAGAGTCAGGCATACTAGCTTTAATATTTTGAGACATATTATCACTTAGATGACAACCAGACTCTACAATAGTACCCCTAAATGGCATACTTTTAAACCGCAATATTTCGGCTATCACCAGCCACCAGAATAAACAAACTTTGAACATTTTCGGCAACATTATAAAAAATATGAGCACTAGAAGAACTCATCTTGAAGATTAAAAAATCAAAGAAAAGGTAGTGCTTATTTAGAACGATGAAGCAAAGATGATTCCAGTGATTGAAGAAAGAGAGAGTGGCCCAAATATTTTAGAAAATAAGACAACGTCTAATACTCAAAAAATGAAATGCAAGACAAATAGAGAGTAAAGCCAACATGAAGACATATTTTTAGATTGAAACCCCTAAACCCATTTTTCGAGACACTCAAACGATGCAACTGTCAAATAATCAAGTCTTTCATCCAAATCGAGAAGGTAGGAAAGAGGTGACGTTTCAAAGAAAGAAACATTTTTAAAAAATAGTGCCCCTAATAATAACACCACTTACGTGGAAGCCTCCTCGATAACCCAACCCACGATATATGAACCCTAGGCACATAACCCGATGTGTGAAATCAGGCATCAAAATTTGAAACTCATACAGTATCACATAACAACCCATTAACTACCCAAGAAGCCCTTGTGATCAGCATTATGTACCACACAACAGAATAATCTTGCCCAAAAAAATACTACGCTTCATGAATTTAGAATCATTCATATTATCAGCTTATTGGTTTACATATGAAATCTCAATACTTACCCCTCAATGCTCTTTGGTTGGGGAGGGGATGGCTTATGGCATATATGATGCCTATACATTAGGCTCAATCCATACTGTAGTTATCTCAACGAAGGTGGCAAGGTCTTTCTGGAGTGAACAACAAAGACATGCCAAGAAATGCGCACCACGATGGCCACCTTACGAGCCACGGCCAACAAGATTGTGGCATGTGTTATCTATGAGGGGGATAATTGTGCAACTATCACGATGGCCACGACCAACATGCTCTTCGTGTCAAATGTTACTGTGTTAACAGCGGGGCGTGAGGCATTTAAGTACACAAGAACTTGAGATATCAAGGTAAGAAACAAACAGAAAATACAAGGATTATATCTGGTAAAGAAAAACACTGACATAGGCATCAGAACCTTTACCCCAGATCTAATCCGGAATTTCCATTGAAAGATTCAGATACAACACTTTGACTCGGCATTCACCTGGATCCCAACTATTATTTGAAAGGAACCAACCACATTAGTTGTACTTCTTACCTACTTTTATAGAATTTTACTTGTACAAATTGATTGTAAAAATTAATTACAAATATATATATTTAAAATATTACCAATGAATTATAATCAAAATTTATGTTACAAAATATTTCTTTAATTGATATTATTATATTTTTAAATATCAATAATTTTGATTAAAAATATCAATAATAAAAATGCAAACAATTTAATGATGTGGAGACAAAATAATGACGTGTATGGGGCTTGATGATGAGCAATCTGAATGGTTGCACGCAAAGGATGAAAAATATGTATTTTTGAAGAAGATAGCGGGATGACTAGTCCAAAATTGGGCAATACCACTGCATGTGCTCTAAGAGCACCCATAGTGGAGAGTTGTGGGGTGTATTTTTCATTATGAAAAGCTGAAAATCTACTCACATTGAGGGTTTTTTGATTTGCTGTTTCGATTTTCAAGTAATGGGAGGTCAATTTGGGCAAAACCTCCCAAGCACAAAATCCTTCATTTAACTTCGGTCATTTGGCTAATGGTCACACGACCTTTATTTTAGCTACAAAACAATAGATGAAAAGTGGGTGAGTGAATGGTTTTCACGTTTATGAGGCCAATTAGTTAAAAATGCAAGGAGCAAAAAATATTACTTGTGTTTGCAAAGGTTATAATTTCCTCCAATTATGTTAATTAGCAAGCCAAAGAAAAATTTTCCTCCATTCATTTAATTCTGCATTAGTAAAGTAAAAGAAAATAGACAAAATAAACGGCAACAAAATAAAATTAAAACTCTGCCCATTGGCGGAATATATATATGGTTTTTCAAAAAAATTAATCGTAAAAATTCTTCTATAAATACCTTCCATTTTTTAGATATATACTCACTCGTATCATTTCATACATTTGCCTACTAATTCTTCTTATTTTCTCTAGTTTGAAGTATCTTTTCAATTATGGAAAGAAAAAATTCAACTCGTGAAAAACAAAAGTTCACAATCTCCAATTTCTAGAGTGCAAAATTCTGCATCTATTCCCATCCATGGTACACTAATTTCCTGGAATCCCTAGTTTGAACTTATTCAAAATCTCGCTTCATATGTATCATCTCCACAAAATCAATTGTCTGGAAATTCACAGCTTCAATACAAAAATTATGACCAATACATATATTCTGATGGTCAAGTGCATCATATGCAACATTCACAAATTCCAAACTTTTACGGGCGATCAGTGATGTATGATGCATCTCGCAATCAAGTACTACCTCAAATCATGAACACGATTGCGGGTTGGAGAGGTCCCATGATATATGGGGTGTCCGGAGAAAGATCTTACGATAGTCCGCCAAGTATGATAGGATCGGGATATGTTGGTGTCAGCAATATTCCCGGTGTCCAAGTATGGGGTACTAGCAATCAGCTCAAATCAAATGGCAACCACATAGAGGAAGGTGTAAGGAATAATGATGACCAGAAAAGGAATGAAGAAACACTAGATCCAGGTGATCTTGGGGGGGAAGTAAACAAACCCGAAGGTTTTGGTCGGACTCGGAGGATAGGATCTTGATTGGTGAGTGGTTGAACATATCGGCGGATCGAATCATCGGCACACACCAAAAGAGACTGACATTTTGGGCTAGAATTGCTGATTATGTTAAGAACTGTCTCGACGATCCAAATACGGTGAGAGATTGGAAGTATTGTAGAAATAGGTGGGCGTTAATTTCAAAGAGGATTGAAAAGTTTATAGGTGCAATGGCTACAACACAAAAGAGGGCTCAAAGCGGAAAGTCTAAAGAGAACATCCAAAATGATGCATATGTCATCTACCGTGAATAGGGAGGTGTTAATTTTCATCACAAAAATGCATATAATCTATTGCATTCGGAACCAAAATTTCTTACTCTTTGCACTAACACAGAAGAAAATCATATCTACACTGTTGACGGGAACATTAAGAGGTCAAGGTTGAATGAAAGTGGAGAATATTTGTTCTACCAAAATTCGGGCACACGAAGTGGTGGCAGAGTTTAACACCTCAATACACGTCAAGAACAATGGGTGTGAAAGTTGCAAAAACTAAAGCAAACGGTAAATGAGGGGTATAGCTAATGCAAAGTGTGGATTTGATTAAGCATGTTTGGAAACATTATCACTAGGGTTAATTGTTTCTTCATTCTCATGTTGTGTGTTTTAAATTATTTTTCTTATTATACATTTCGTCATTTTCATGTTGTGTGTTCTTATTATGTAAGTCTTATGGTATAACTTTAAATTTTCCTTATTAATGGATATTTGGCTTTTATATCGTTTTGCTTTTAAACGATCAATGTAGAATTTTACATGTACAAATTGTTTGTAAAAATATATTTAAAAATATTACTAATGAATTAAGATCATAATTAGATATTTTACTTTATAAAATATACTCCCTCCGTCCCAATAGAATTGACATGTTTACTTTTTCAGAGTCAAATTTGGTAAATTTTGACAATAAATTTAAATTAATATGTATATATAATAAATATATCTATGAGATATTGATGAATTCATCTTAACATATATTTTCTAAATATCAATTTTTATGCAAAATTGGTAAATGTAGTTAGAGATATTGACGGTCAAACATAATCAATGAAAATCGTGAAAAAACAAACATGTCATTTCTGGTGGGACGGAGGGAGTATCTTTATTGACATGTATATATTTTATAATATCAATAATAAAAATACGATCAATGAGTTATATGGAGTATGTAAAATGATGTGGATAAAAAATAATGTGTATGGGGCTTGATGGCATGGCAAGATGAATGGAGGCTTGATGGCATGGCAAGATGAATGGTTATATGTAAATACTGAATATGGAGTTTTAGAGGAAGATAGTGGGATGATTTACCAAAAATTAGACTAAATCAGTACACATGCTTTTAGTATCACACTCCCATTGAATGGAGATATATTACTATACTACCTAATCTAACTCAATTATTTTTAAATTAGGAGATTCAGTTTTGCATTCAAATTAACACTTACACTATTTTTTCACAAAGTTTTGTCCCAGACCACCTAACCGTTAGCAATATCACTTTATAAAAAAAATTTAATGGAGTGATATAATTTTTATTTTCAATTATTGCTATGATGCCCCTATAATTTTAAAAATATTATAAAATAAATACAAAAATATAATTAGTTATAATTTAAAGGTTATAGGGCTGATATTTTTTATGATTGATCTAGTCATTAGACAATTTATTAAGAGACTTTCTCCTATTTTTCTGTTTCCGTTTCCAATTTGTACAATATTTTATTTTATTTTATGAAAGTTTCGGATATTATAAATCAACCTAATGAAGTCTCTTTTGGGTTATCTATCTAAACTCATTACAAGCCAAAAATCATTAATTTCTATTACAATCTTTACATATTCCAGCCCAAAATCTGCTGTTTTTTTAATCCTTGTTACATAAGCAACATTTAAGCTAACGTCCAATTATACCAAAGCTTTTAAGTCTATCAACAGTAACAATTTTCCCGTTCAACAATAGCCACAGAAAGAAAATGTGTTTTGGGTGTACCTTTTTATGCCAAATAACCCCACTTTTAGTATTAGTTTAATGCCCTCCCTTCAGTTTGTTACTTATCTCAGTGATGATCAGATTACCTTTTTATCCACACAGCTCTATAAGTCGTTTATTATTTTGTCTCTCATTTTAAACAAAATTTTCCATGGCCAACTGTATAACTGCATTTTTGCATTTTTGAATGCTATTGCCCTTCAAATAATATGCTTGAATCCATTTCACCCAAAGTGTGTCATTCTTTCTTCTTGCATCCCAAAGATATTTACAAAGTGCCGCTTGATTCCAGTTGGCATTGTCTCTGATTCCCATTCCTCCGTTTTTCTTTCCTCTGCAGCTCGAACTCCATGTTTCACTATAACCCCTCTGATCCTCCTCTTTTCCCCATAGCAGTGAAAATCTTGACAATCCTGTTATGGATACTTTCAAGTAACTTCAGAAATGCATTTTTTGGGTACCCGGTAAAATATATATAGATTTAATTAATTTTAATATTAAGCAATAATTTTCTACATATCTACTCCAACTCTTAGTTGCCCATATCTACGTAATATGATTATTAAAAAAATAAAAATTATCATAACATTCAAGTGTTAAATTTTCAATCATTCTCTTTCAACCATGGATTCTTAATTTTTCATTCTGAGTTCCAGCCCATCCCTTTTAGAATCAAATTTCCAGTTGTGCTCATGACCACAATCCTATTCTACCAATAGGTCCAATCAAAATATTTTATTTGGTTTTCCATCACAAATTTCATCTGAAACTTTCATAACCTCTCCACTAATCAAAAATTTTAACACGGTGATTTTTCCCATCATTTCAGCATGTTTTGTTAAGTACATCCAAACTAGGGAATGATAGTGATGATTACATATTTGTTACTCTTAATGATCATTATTATTAGATTTTTTAAATGATAAAATGTGATAATTATTTGTACAAACAATATAACGAGAATTGAATTGTAAACCTACATTGTCATCTTGAAATGATATTTTTCATACGCTAATACAAATTTATGTAACATAATAAAAATAATAATTGATCTCACAATTTTTTATTTTAAACGGGTCAACGGGTACTCTGTTACCTGATCTGATTAATTCAGGTATCCAGATTGCGCGTACGATTCTTCTGGGCCGGGCCACGGGCAGCATTTTCAACTACTCGCACATGCGGGTACCATCATTTGAACACCACTAATAGCCAGCTTATAAATGCCCAAAATCTTTATTATATACCCAGTCACAGGAAATGACAGACCATATTTAAGATGTTGGCAAATGGATGCAAACCCATCAGGGGATAACGAGCACTTTTTGAAGGCAAGGGAACCCTAATTTCCACCCGACCTAAACGAGGATAAATAATTATTAGCCTATCAATCTGGGTAGGAGTAATCAAACTACAAATAGACCTAGCAAACAGGTCTCTTTGGTCGGGTACGGGTGAGTCCCAATCGGTTCGGTATATTTCAGAAAATTATGTTATCTTCGGGTATCGGGTCTTGATCGGGTACGTTCGGGTCGGGTGTCATTCAGTAGTGTTGAAAAATATTCGATCGGTTCGGGTTTGGGCTTGGTTGTTTCAATTTCGATACGGTTCGGTTATCAATTTTTTGAATCGGGTTCATATCAAATTTGGTTCAGGTTGTTTCGTTATCATGTACAATTCAATTATACATATTTTTAATTGGGTTCGGATCGGGTTTGGTTTGAGTTAGTTCGGTTTCGGTACCTTTCAGGTGGATTGTCTTTCGGGTCGGGTTCGGTCAGATTCCGATATATGCATTTCGGGTCTTGTTCAAATAAATATAGCAAATTGTCATTATAATGAAAATAATATATTTTTAAATATATTACTTTTGTAAAGATACTTTCGATAAACAACTCTATTATATATGTACATAGTATTATATTTTATGTAGTTATTTTTTTATGTATACTTTCGATAGTTTAAAATAAAAAAATTCTCTTGCAAAGCATTGATCCATATATTTTTATCATTGAGCATAAGGAAAGCACCCATCCTGTTTATAGCATGACAAACTAGTTATAGCAGTCAATATTAACGTAGAACTCACATCAGATACACAAGTATAAGATACTTTCATTAACACATCAATTTCTATATCATTAACATCACATAACAATTTATTCTAGTCACACGTTGACACAGATCTACAGAATTAACCCTCACTTGACTTTCTCTATATAAACACAACTAGCAAAGTTGACTTTAACTAAGAACTAAGTTGACTTTAACTAAAGAACGATCGACCCTTACTTGACTTTTTATATATAAGCAATAATAAAACATTTGACTTTAACTGATTGCTTTATTTTCTATGTATAATCATCATTAACTAATGTTACTTTAATTAATCAACGATAAAATGTACTTGACATTTTATACATAAACACTAATGATTGAGTTAATTTTAACTAATCAACAGCAGTGTTCTAAAAATCAATCCTAGGCGCCTAAAAATCAATCCTAGGCGCCTGCCTTCCGCCTAGGGCCTAGGCGGTCCGATTAGCCATTTGGGGCGCCCAGTCCCACCTTGGACCGCCTCATCCAGCCCAGTCCCAGCCAAAACCAAATAATTCAATCATTTGGGCTTTTGAGGCCCATATGTCGCTCGGTTGCTGCACAAAAGTTTTACTAAAATATTTGTTCATGTGGCCAATAATTTCAAAGCCATGTTCAAATATTAAATGGCCTCTCAATTGGGCCTTGCTAATTGCTTAAGAAAGAGGAGTGCATCCTTATTTATAGGAAATTTCTACACAACACTTTCTTATGTTTCCGATGTGGGACTTTTGCTCCCTTCTTCACATTTGCTTAATACTGCTTCCCGAATACTGCTTCTTAAAAGCAGTTTGGATGCAATTATGCAGTTTGGATTCAGTGTGGATGCAATTATTTATAATGCCTGTTCTTCGATAACTTAATACTTAAAGGCATTATTGATAAATTTAATTTTGTTTCATCTATACACATTTACTTTATCTACTGTTCTTCGATATCTATTGTAAAGGCATTATTTTACTCTCTAATATATATTAAATTTCTTATTTTTAATTAATTTTGTATTATTATATTAATTAATTATAAATAATAAAATAATACAAATCCGCCTAGACCGATTAATCCCCGATTAATCCCCGATTAATCGGCTCGTGTTCGGCTTGTAACTGGTAACCGAGCTCGAATTCGAGTTTGAGATTCATTTTAAAATATTTTCCTAA
>JAULKJ010030441.1:0-17240 GCA_032355405.1 Rubia balearica
TCTCATTATCTTCATTTTTGCTTAAACCTGCGTGCTATTTAAGTTTCAATATCCTTTGTAAGTGTACCCTGCGGGCTAGACGTTTATAGAGAAACCTTGTAATCTAAAACTGCGGGCTATTTAGATAACAAGTCGGAGTTGAGTGTAACCTACGGGCTAGACGCTTGAGCTTCGTACGAGTTTGACAAGTTGGGCGAGATTCCTGTTCAATTCAAAGATCTGATATTCCAGAGTTTTTGCAAGGAGATTCATATCAAGTAATTAATTAAAAAAGGATAGAAATACCCATGATTGATGATAAAATAAATTTCAACATAGCAAAGAATCCTCATTATAGTGTTTTTATGGATTATGGAAAAATGAAAAAAATACACCTGAGTGACAACCAAAAATGAATCCAAACAAAAGAAAAGGATCCTAGTTAGAGTGTGCTTTTGGATGATAAAAATATGGAAAACACCCAAAAATATTTCAAAGCGAGGACGTTTGAATAATTTTTGAGATAAGAAATCAACCAATAGCAAAGAATCATTATTACAGTTTGATTTGGGATAAATGAGGGAATTGTAGAATGCACCCAGTTGAAAAAAAAATGAAAACCAAAAATTCTTATTACAATATGCTTTGTGAATATAAAATGGAATATATGAACTCAAGCAATATAAAATTCTCAAAAATATTTCAAAATAACATTGTTCGATTAATTAATTAATAAATGATAGAAATATCCATGATTAACGATAAAATGGAACCCAACAAAGCAAGGAGACCTTGTTGTAGTGCTTTTTCCAATTATTGAAACAATTACTGAATTACGCCTAGGTGATAATAAAGAAAATCCACACAAAATCAAAAAATAATAGTAAGAGTGTGCTTTAGGATGATCAAAATTTGAAAACTTCTCAAAAATAATTGAAAACGACATCGTTTGAATATTTTTTGGGGAAAAGACAAAAATACCCCTAGTTGACAATAAAAGTTATAATCGACTAATAAGTAAGAATTCTCATTGTAGTGTGCTTTGTGATAAAGGAGAAAATGATATAAATGGCCTTAGATTAAAAAAAAATAAACAAAACAAAGGCAAAAAAAAACTTATTATAGTGTAATTTGTGAATATAAAATGTAAAATATATGAATTCTAACAACATAAAATTCTTGAAAATATTTCAAAACAACATGGATCAAGTAATTATTTTAAAAAATGATAGAAATAACCATGATTGAGGATAAATTGAAATCCAACATAGCAAAGAATCCTTCTTGTAGTGTTTTTATGGTTGATATTAAAATAAGAAATCAACCAATAGCAAAGAATCCTTCTTACAGTCTGATTTGGGATAAATGCGGAAATTACAGAAATGCACTTTGTTTATAAAAAACAAAAACAAAAAAATCATATTACAGTATGCTTTGTGAATATAAAGTTGAATATATGAACTCGAGCAATATAAAATTCTCAAAAATATTTTAAAATAACATTTTTAAAGAAATTAAAAAATGATAGAAACACCCATGATTGATGATAAAATAAAATCCAACATAGCAAAGAATCCTCGTTGTGGTGTTTTTATGGATTATGGAAAAAATTTAAAAAAAACCCCTAAGTGACAACAAAAAAATGAATCCATGATTAATAAATAACATAAAATGATATAAATATCCATGATTAGCGATAAAATGGAACCCAACAAAGCAAAGAACCCATGTTGTAGTGCCTTTTCCAATTAATAAAACAATTACCGAAATACCCCTGGGTGATATAAAAAAAGTCCACACAAAATCAAAAAAACTAGTTAGAGTGTGCTTTGGAATGATTAAAATTTGAAAAATTCTCAAAAATAATTGAAAATGAAGACAAAATACCCCCACTTGACAAAAATCAACTAATAAAAAAGAATCCTCATTGTAGCATGCTTAGTGATAAAGGAGAAAATGATAGAAATGACCCTAGTTGATAAAAAAATGAAACCAAAACAAAAGCAAAAAAAATATTATTATAGTGTGCTTTGAGAATATAAAAGGTAAAATATATGAATCCGAACAACATAAAATCCTAGAAATATTTCAAAACAACATGGTTCAAGTAATTATTTTAAAAATGATAGAAACGCCCCTTATTGAGAATAAAATGAAATCCAACCTAACAAAGAATCCTTGTTGTAGTGTTTTTTGGATTATGGAAAAATGACCAAAATACCCCTGATTGATAACAAAAAATGAATCCAAACATAAGAAAATAATCCTATTTAGAGTGCGCATTGGGATGATAAAAATATGGAAAACACTCAAAAATATTTCAAAACGAGGGCGTTTGAATAATTTGTGAGAAAATGACAAGAATACCCTTAGTTGATAATAAAATAAGAAATCAACCAATAACAAAGAATCCTTATTACAGTTTGATTTGGGATAAATGAGGAAACTATAGAACCGCACCTAGTTGATAAAAAAACAAAACAAAAATTCCTATTATAGTTTGCTTTGTGAATATAAAGTGGAACATATGAACTCGAGCAATATGAAATTCTCAAAAATATTTCAAAATGACATTGTTCAAGTAATTAATTATACAATGATTGAAATATCCATGATTAACGATAAAATGAAACCCAACAAAGTAAAGAATCCTTGTTGTAGTGCTTTTTCGAATTACAGAAACAATTATCGAATACCCCAGGGTGATAATAAAAAAGAATCCAAACAAAAAAAACATAGTTAGAGTGTGTTTTGGCATGATTAAGATTTGGAAAATTCTCAAAAATAATTGAAAACAACATCGTTTGAATATTTTTTGAGAAAATGATCAAAATACCCCCTGTTGACAATAAAATAAAATCAACTAATAAAACAGAATTTCCATTGTAGTGTGCTTTGTGATAAAGGAGACAATGAAAGAAATGGCCATAGTTGATTAAAGAATTGAAACCAAATAAATGCAAAAAATTCTTTTTATAGTGTGCTTTGTGAATATAAAAAGTAAAATATATGAATTCGAACAACATAAAATTTTAGAAAATATTTCAAAACAACATGGTTCAAGTTATTAATTAAAAAAATATAGAAATACCCATGTTGATGATAAAATGAAATCAAACATAGCAAAGAATCCTTGTTGTAGTGTTTTTATGGATTACAGAAAGATGACCAAAATACCCCTGAGTGATAATAAAAATGAATCCAAGCATAAGAAAAGGATCCTAGTTAGAGTGTGCTATGGGATGATAAAAATATGGAAAACACTCACAAATATTTCAAAACGAGAGCGTTGGAATAATTTTTGAGAAAATGACAAAAATACCCTTGGTTGATAGTAAAATAAGAAATAAACCAATTGCAAAGAATGCTTATTACAGTTTGATTTGGGATAAATGTGGAAATTATTGAAATGCACCCAGTTGATAAAAAATGAAATTAAACAAAAACAAAAAATTCTTATTATAGTACGTTTTGTGAATATAAAGTGGAATGTATGAACTTGAGTAATATAAAATTCTCAAAATTATTAAAAATAACATCGTTCGAGTAATTAATTAGGAATTGATAGAAATATCCATGGTTAACGATAAAATGGAACCCACGAAAGCAAATAATCCTTTTTGTAGTGCTTTTTCCAATTACCTAAAGTATTTACCTATATACCCTGGGTGATAATAAAAATAATAATCCACATAAAATAAAATAAAAACTATTTAGAGTGCACTTTGGGATGATTAAAATTTGGAAAATTCTCAAAATTTATTGAAAATGACATCGTTTGAATAATTTTGGGGAAAAGACAAAAAATACCCCTAGTTGAGGAAAAAAAAGCAAAAATTGACTAATGAAAAAGAACCTCATTTTAGTATGCTTTGTGATAAAGGAAAAAAATGATAGAAATGACCCTAGTTGATAAAAAATGAAACCAAACAAAAGATTTTTTTTATTATAGTGTGATTTGTGAATATAAAAGGTAAAATATATGAATCCGAACAACATAAAATCCTAGAAATATTTCAAAACAACATGGTTCAAGTGATTATTTAAAAAATGATAGAAACTCCCCTGATTCAGGATAAAATGAAATCCAATCTAGCAAAGAATCCTTGTTGTAGTGTTTTTATAGATTACAGAAAGATGACCAAAACACTCCTGAGTGATAACAAAAAATGAATATAAACATAAGAAAAGGATCATAGTTAGAATGTGTTTTGGGATGATAAGAATATGGAAAACACTCAAAAATATATAAAACGGGGGCGTTTGAATAATTTTAGAGAAAATAATAAAAATACCCTTTGTTGATAGTAAAATAAGAAATCAATCAATAGCAGAGAATCCTTATTACAGTTTGATTTGGGATAAATGAGGAAATTACATAAATGCACCCAGTTGATAAAAAAATGAAATTAAACAAAAACCAAACATTCTTATTATAGTATGCTTTGTGAATATAAAGTGGAAGATATGAACTCGAACAATATAAAATTATCAAAAATATTTCAAAATAACATCGTTCGATTAAATAATTAAGAAATGATAGAAATATCCATGATTAACAATAAAATGGAACCCAACAAAGCAAAGAATCCTTTTTGTGGTGCTCTTTAAAATTACTAAAACAATTACCAAAATACCCCAGGATGATAATAAAAAAAATCCACACAAAAAAAAATGCTAGTAAGAGTGTGCTTCGGGATGATTAAAATTTGGAAAATCCTCAAAAATAATTGAAAATGACATCATTTCAATATTTTATAAGAAAAGACAAAAATACCCCTGGTTGATAATAAAAGCAAAAATCGACTAATAAAAAAGAATCCTCAATGTAGTGTGCTTTGTGATAAAGGAGAAAATGATAGAATTGACCCTAGTTGACAAAAAAAATGAAACCAAACAAATGCAAAAAAATCTTATCATAATGTGCTTTGTGAATATAAAAAGTAAAATTTATGAATTCAAACAACATGAAATCCTAAAAAATATTTCAAAACAACATGATTCAAGAAATTATTTAAAATATGATATAAATACCCATGATTGAGCATAAAATGAAATCCAACATAACAAAGAATCCTTCTTGTAGTGTTTTTATGGATTACAAAATGTCCAAAATACCTCTGATTGATAAAAAAAATGAATCCACGCATAAGAAAATAATACTAGTTAGAGTGTTCTTTGGGATGATAAAAATATGAAAAACACCCCAAATATTTCAAAACATGGGTGTTTAAATAATTTTTGAGAAAATGACAAAAACACCCTTGGTTGATAATAAAAAAAATCAACCAATAACAAAGAATCCTTATTACAGTTTTATTTGGGGTAAATGAGGAAATTATAGAATGCACCTAATACATAAAAAACCAAAAACAAAACAAAACCAAAATAAAAAATTCTTATTATAGTATGCTTTTGAATATAAAGTGGAATATATGAACTCGAGAAATATAAAATTCTCAAAAATATTTCAAACCAATATCGTTCAAGTAATTATTCAAGAAATGATAGATATATCCATGATGAACGATAAAATGGAACTCAACAAAACAAAGAATCCTTGTTGTAGTGCTTTTTCCAATTACTTAAATAATTACCGAAATACCCCTGGGTGATAATAAAAAAGAATCCACACAAAATCAAAACATACTAGTTGGATTGTGCTTTGGGATGATTAAAATTTGGAAAATTTCCAAAAAAATTGAAAATGCCATCTGTTGAATATTCTGGGGAAAAAGACAAAAAATACCTCTAATTGCCAATAAAAGTAAAAATCGACTAATAAAAAAATCCTCATTGTACTGTGCTTTGTGATGAAGAAGAAAATTATAGAAATGGCCCTATTTGATAAAAAAACCAAACAAAAGCAAATAAACTTTTATTATAGTGTGCTTTGTGAATATAAAAAGTAAAATATATGAATTCAAACAACATAAAATCTTAGAAAATATTTCAAAACTTGGTTCAATTAATTATTTAAAAATGATGAAAATGCCCATGATTGAGGATAAAATGAAATTCAACATAGCAAAGAATCCTTGTTGCAGTGTTTTTACGGATTAAAAAAAATGTCCAAAATACCCCTGATTGATTACAAAAAAATGAATCCAAACATAAGAAAGAATCCTAGTTAGAGTGTTTTTTGGGATGATAAAAATATGGAAAACACTCAAAAATATTTCAAAACGAGGGCCTTTAAATTATTTTTGAGAAAATGACAAAAATACCTAGGTTGATAATAAAATAAGAAATCAACCAATAACAAAGAATCCTTATTACAGTTTGATTTGGGATAAATGAGGAAATTATAGAAATGCACCTAGTTGATTTGGTATGCCTTGAATGCATTATTGGCACGTCCTCTTTTTGGCCAGTTATTGGCATTCTGTCTTCTGTTCTGGTTTGGCTCTGGGCCCAAAGCCGTTAGGGTTTAAGGTGGAGAGGGTTATATATAGTGTCTCAGCCTTTTATTATAACTTTAAGAGTAGGATTGGTAGAGAGTAGGAAATCTGTAATTCTGGCCTTTCTCTCCAATGGAATTCGATCTTGGTCGTCCTTGGATGTAGCCAATTGGTGAACCACGTAAATTCTAAGTGTTATGTCTTTCGCTTATTTTCTTTGCTTGTTTTTTCTCGAGTATTCCACACAACACAAAACAACATGGTCCAAATAATTAATAAATAATGATAGAAATATCCATGATTGATGATAAAAAGAAATTCAACTTATTAAAGAATCCTTCTTGTAGTGTTTTTTAGACTACGTAAAAATGACCAAAATACTTCTTGGTGATATAAAAAATGAATCCATACTAAAGAAAATAATCCTAGTTAGAGTGCTCATTGGGATGATAAAAATACGGAAAACACTTAAAAATATTTCACAACGACGCAGTTTAAATATTTTTTGTGAAAATGATAAAAACACGATAATAAAATAGGAAATCACCCAATAAAAAATCATCCTTATTATAGTTTCAAAACGGTCAATATAAAATTATCAAAAATATTTCAAAACAACATCGTGCGAGTAATTAATTAAACAATGGTATAATTACCGATGATTAACAATAAAATGAAACCCAACAAAGCAAGGGATCTTTGTTGTAGTATTTTATTGAATTATGAAAATAATTACCAAAATAACCCTGAGTGATGATAAAAAAATTTAAACAAAACCAAAAAATTCTAGTTAGAGCGTGATTTAGGTTGATTAGAATTTGTAAAATGCTCAATATATTTGAAAACGACATCGTTTGAATATTTTTGGTGAAAATGAAAAAAACTTCCCCAATTGACAATAAAAGGAAAAAATGACTAATAAAAAAGAATCCTCATTGTAGCATGCTTTCTGATAAAGGAGAAATTGATAGAAATGGCCCTAGTGGATAAAAAAATGAAACCAAACAAAAGTAAAAAAAATATCTTATTATAGTGTGTTTTTTTAATATAAAGTAACATATATGAATTCGAATAATATGAAATTCTCAAAAATAATCCAAAACAACATGGTTCAAATAATAAATAAAATAATGATATAGATAATCAATATTGAAGATAAAATGAAATCCAATATAGCAAAGAATCATTGTTGTAGTGATTTTTTGGATTATAGAAAATATGACCATAATACCCCTGGGTGATAATTATAAATGAATCCAAACAAAGGCAAAAAATCCTAATTAGAGTGTTCTTTGGCATGATGAAAATATGGAAAATACTCAAAAATATTTCAAAATAACGGTGTTTAGTAATTTTTGAAACGTGACAAAAATACACCTATTTCATAATAAAATAAGAAATCACCTAATAGCAAAGAATACTTATTATAGTTTTATTTGGATTGCTTTGGATTTTTTATCAGATGTGTGGATGAAGTACTTATGGTGCGTATTATTTGATACTACACTGTTTGACTCTGATGGTAGTCTTTGGTCGATTTCATTGTGACTACAGTAGAACAATACAGTGTTAACCGCTTTTTCTTGGAGTCCTCTTCTTATTGCCACATAAGCTTTTCGATTTGTATTGTAATATTCATTTGGGCTTATGTGTAAGCCTTAGGGCACCACGTTTGATATAAGGCTTAGGGCACCACGTTTGATGTAAGCCTTCGGGCACCACGTTTGATGTAAGCCAAATTTGGCAACAACTAATCTTTAATAAAAGGGTCGGAAACCCTATAAACCCGATTAATTTTTTTAAAATAAGTTAATTATTCAACTTGAAAAAAATATGAGGAAATTATAGAAATGCACTTAGTTGATAAAAAATAAAAACCAAAAAAACCAAAAAAATTTATTATAGCATGCTTTGTGAATATGAAGAGGAAGATATGAACTCGACAACATAAAATTCTCAAAATATTTCAAAGAAAGTAATTAATTAAATAATGATATAAATACCCATGATTAACGATGAAATGAAATCCAACAAAGCAAAGAATCCTTGCTATAGTGTTTTTTTAAATTACCGAAATACCACTGGGTTATAATAAAAAATAAATCCAAAAAGCAAAAAATCCTAGTTAGAGTGTGATTTAGGATGATTAGAATTTGGAATATGCTCAAAATATTTGAAAACGACATCGTTTGAATATTTTTGGTGAAAATGACAAAAATAGCCTAGGTTGGCATTAAAAAAAAGACTAATAAAAAATAATCCTCATTGTAGCGTGACTTATGATAAAAGATAAAATGATAGAAATGGTCCTAGATGATGAAAAAAATGAAACCAAATAAAACCAAAAATTCTTATTATAGTGTGCTTTGTAAATAAAAAGTAACATATATGAATTCGTACAATATAAAAATCTAAAAAATATTTCAAAAAAACATGGTTAAAGTAATTAATTAAATAATGATAGAAATACCCGTGATTGATGATAAAATGACATTCAACATAGCAAATAATCCTTCTTGTAGTTTTTTTGGATTACGAAAAAACCCTGTGTCATAATAAAATATTAATCCAAACAAAAGCAAATAATCCTAGTTATAGTGTTCATTGGGATGACAAAAATATGGAAAACACTTAACTATATTTTAAAAACTGTGGCGTTTAAATAATTTTTATGAAAATAATAAAAATATCCCCGGTTGATAAAAAATAGGAAAATAACCCAATAGCAAAGACTTATTATTATAGTTTAATTGGGATAAATGAGGAAAGGATATAAATTCACATAGTTGATAAAAAATGAAAACAAATAAAAAACAAAATCTTATTATAGTATGCTTTGTGAGTATAAAATGGAATATATCAACTCGAGCAAAATAAATTTTTTAAAAATATTTAAAAATAACAACCTTCAAGTAATTAATTTAAAAATGATATAATACCCATGATTAACGATAATATGAAACACAACAAAGCAATGAATCTTTGCTATAGTGTTTTTTTAATTATGAAAATAATTAACGAAATACCCTTGAATAATAAAAAATAAATCCAAATAAAAGGAAAAAATTCTAGTTAGACTGTGCTTTAGGATGATTAGAATTTGGAAAATTCTCAAAAATATTTAAAAACCACATTATTTGAATATTTTTGGTGAAAATGTAAAATTACCTCTGGTTGACAATAAAATAAAAAATTGAAAAATAAAAAAAGAATCCTCATTGTAGCGTGCTTTGTGATAAAGGAGAACATGATAGAAATGACCCTAGTTGATAAAAAAAAAGTAAACAAACAAAAGCAAAAAAAAATCATGTTATAGTGTCCTTTGTGAATATAAAGTAATATATATGAATTCGAACAATATAAAATTCTCAAAAATATTTCAAAACAACATGGTTCAAGTAATTAATTAAATAATGATAGAAATACCCATGATTGATGATACAATGAAATCCAATATAACAAAGAATCCTTGTTGTAGTTTTTTTTTAGATTATGGAAAAGTGACCAAAATACCCTTGGGTGATCATAAAATATGAATCCAAATAAAAGCAAAGAATCCTAGTTAATGTGTGCTTTGGGATGATAAAAATATTAAAACACTCAAAAATATTTCAAAACGATGGCGTTTAAATAATTTTTGAAAAAAATCACAAAAATAACCTTAGTTGATAACAAAATATGTAATCAACCTATAGCAAAGAATCTTGTTGTAGTGTTTTTTGAATTACATAATCAATTACCAAAATACCCCTGGGTGATATTAAAAAATGAATCCAAATATAAACAAAAAATCCTAGTTAGAGTGTGTTTTGGGATGATTAAAATTTGGAAAATAGTAAAAAATAATCGAAAATGACATAGTTTGAATATTTTTGGAGAAAATGATAAAAAATACCCATGGTTAACAATAAAAGAAAAAATTGACCAATAAAAAATAATCCTCATTGTATTTTGTGATAAAGGAGAAAATTATAGAAATGATCCTAGTTGATAAGAAAATGAAACCAAACAAAAGAGGAAAAAAATCTTATTATAGTGTGTTTTGTGAATGAATATAAAAGTAAAATAAATGAATTTGAACAATATAAAATTCTCAAAAATATTTCAAAACCATGTAATTAATTAAACAATGATAGAAATACCCAATATTGAAGATAAAATGAAATCCAACAAAGCAAAGAATCTTTTTCGAATTACGAAAACAATTGCCGAAATACTCCTAGGTAATAAAAAATGAATCCAAACAAAAGTAAAAATTCCTAGTTTGAGTGTGCTTTGGGATGATTAAATTTGAAAATACTCAAAAATAATTGAAAACAAAATCGTTTGAATAATATTGGCAAAAATACTCCTGGTTGATTATAAAAGAAAAAATTGACTAATAAAAAAGAATCCTCATTGTAGTGTGTTTTGTGATAAAGGAGAAAATAAATAGTCCAAATTGATTAAAAAAATGAACCAAACAAAAGCAAATATTTCTTATTATAGTGCTTTGTGAATATAAAGTAACATACTGTATATGAATTTGAACTACATGAAATTCTTGAAAATATTTCCAACACGGTTCAACTAATTAATTAAAAAATGATATAAATACCCAAGATTGATGATAAAAATAAATTCAAACATAGCAAAGAATCATTGTTGTAGTGATTTTTTGGATTACGGATAAATGACCGAAATACCCCTGAGTGATAAAAAACATCCAAATAAAAGCAAAGAATCCTAGTTATAGTGTTCTTAGGGATGATAAAAATATGGAAAACACTCAAAAATATTTCAAAACGACGAGGTTTATATATATTTTTTTAGAACATGACAAAAATACCCATGGTTGCTAATAAAATAAGACATCAACAAATAGCAAAGAATCCTTACTATAGTTTGATTTGGGATAAATCAGGAAATGATAGAAATGCACCTATTTGATAAAAAAATGAAAACAAAGAAAACCCAAAACTTTTTATTATAGTATGCTTTGTGAATATAGAGTGGAATGTATGAACTCGAAAAATCTAAAATTCTCAAAAATATTTCAAAACAACATCATTCAAGTAATTAGTTAAACAATGATAGAAATACCCATGATTAACGATAAAATGAAACCCATCAAGCAAAGAATCCTTGTTGTAGTGTTTTTTCGAATACGTATCAATTACCGAAATACAACTGGGTGGTAATAAAAAATAAATCCAAACAAAAGTAAAAAAAATCCAAGTTAGATTGTGCTTTAGGATGATTAGAATTTGGAAAATGCTCATAAACATTTGAAAACAACATCGTTTGAATATTTTTGGTGAAAATGACAAAAATATCCCGGGTGACAATAAAAGAAAAACCAAATAATAAATAAAAATTCTCATTGTAGTGTGCTTTGTGATAAAGGAGAAATTATAGAAATGGCCCTAGTTGATAAGAAAATGAAACCATTCAAAAGCAAAAAAAAATAAATCTAATTATAGTGTGATTTGTGAATACAATTTGAACAAGATAAAATTCTCGAAAATATTTCAAAACAACATGGTTCAAGTAATTTACTAAACAATGATAGAAATACCCAATATTGAAGATAAAATGAAATCCAACATAGCAAAGAATCATTGTTGTAGCGATTTTTTGGATTACGGAAAAAATGACCGGAATACCCATGGGTGATAATAAAAAAATGAATCCAAACAAAAGAAAAGAATCCTAATTAAAGTGTTCTTTGGAATGATAAAAATATGAAAAATAATCAAAAATATTTCAAAATGATGACATTTATATAATATTTGAGAACATGACAAGATACCCCTAGTTGATAATAAATAAGAAATCACCTAATAGCAAAGAATCCTTATTGTAGTTTCATTTGGGATAAACAAGGAAATGATAGAAATCCACCTAGTTGATAAAAAAATAAAAACAAATAAAAAATAAAAATTCGTATTATATTATGCTTTGTGTAAATAAGGTGGAATATATGAACTCGAGCAATATAAAATTCTCAAAAATATTTCAAAACAACATCGTTCAAGTAATTAACTAAAAATGATATAAATACCCATGATCAACGATAAAATGAAACCCAGCAAAGAAAAATATCCGTGTTGTAGTGTTTTTTCAAATTACGGAAACAATTACCAAAATACCCCTAGAAGATAATAAAAAATAAATCCAAAATAAAATCAAAAAATACTAGTTAGAGTGTGCTTTGGGATGATTAGAATTTGTAAAATGCCCAAAAATAATTGAAAATGACATTGTTCGAGTATTTTTCAAGAAAATGACAAAAATACCTCTGATTAGCAATAATAAAAAATTAACTAATAAAAAAGAATTCTCATTGTAGTGTGTTTTTTTATAAAGGAGAAAATGATAGAATTGGCCCTAGTTAATAATAAAACAAAACCAAACAAAAGAAAAGAAAAATTTTCTTATTATTGCATGATTTATGAATATAAAATAATATATATGAATTCGAACAATATAAAATTCTCAAAAATATTTCAAAACACCATGATTTAAGTAATTGATTTAAAAATGATAAAAATATATGTGACTGATGATAAAATGAAATCCAAGATAGCAAACAATCCTTGTTGTAGTGTTTATGGCCATTTGGCCGGAATTAGGTGAAATGACAATTTTGCCCTTGATTTAAAAAAGAAAAAATGATTAAAAAAATACATAGTTGCCCTCATTTCTTTCTTCTTTCTTTCCCATATATTTGTTTCACCTTCCTCCACTCATCGCAGACAATGACTCGGCCGCCAAGGAGGTGGTGATGTGTTCTTTCCTCTACCAGCAACTCGTCGGTCTAACAGTGGTGTGTTCAACGCATCACTAATTGCCTCCTGAGCTGCAGTGGTGCCTTCAACTCATCGATATCAAGGGTAGTGGATTTGGGGATGGATTTGGAGAAGGCGTCGATCTAGCGGGTGGCCGAGGTAGAGGAGGGATTTGGAGGAAGGTGCGGGTAGGTGGAGGTGGGGGGAGGCAGCGGGGTTATGGTAGTGGTTGAATCATCACCGGCGGTGTTAGCAGGGTTTAGGGTTAGAGACTTAGGGAGGTGGAGGTTGGGGGAGGAGGCGCGATTTCGGTGGGCTTCGTCATTGTCTTCGTCAGCGGTGGGGGTGACGGTCCACCACTCTACCCTGGTGAGGGTGGCTAGGGTTCCATGGCGGGGCAAGGGTTCCGTAATAGTGGGCTTCGTCTTCGTCGGTGGCGGGGGTGGCTAGGGTTCCGCGGTGGTGATCCAACAAATTGCCTAGTTACAAATATTTCTGAAATTCATCATTTGAACTTTAAAAGTTAAAAATTCTACAAACTGGGAAGACAAGGTTGTGTGTCAGATTACAGAGGTTTCTAACGAGGCAAAGGTTGCACAAGAGAGTGGTGCTCCACCACTATACCCTTCATTCTGGGGCTCGACCTTAACGACGGTGCTGCCAACGTAGCTTCTTCTTTGTTTTTGTTCTGGCACGTGCAGGGGTGGCGGTGGCGGTATAATGAACTGGTGTGAGAGGGAGCAGAGGGAAATTTGGGTCGTGGTGGTGAGCTAGTGTTTTTTTTAAAAAAATATTATCTTCATTTTCATTTTGGAGGTCGTCGGCGATGGTGGAGGTTTCCGCCAGCAACAGAGGTTTCCGGCGCGGCGGAGGTGGGTTGTGAAGAAGAAAGAAAATAGGGGTATAATGGGCATTAAATTTTTAGCTTTAGTTATATGGATATTTTGGTCATTTAAGTAAGGGTGGGCGTCGGGTCGGGTTATTCAGTTCGGGTTATTCGATTTTGCCTCTAAAAAACCCAAAACCGAATCCAACCCGAATAAACTGAACCGAATTTGAAATTCGTTTTCGGTTTGAATTCAGATCTAATCCAAATAAACCGAAATACAGCTGAACATTTCAAAAAATATTAAAAATACAAAACTTAATTCAAAATTCAAGAAAAATATGTAATTTAAATTCTACATCATCAAAATAAATTCTTCAAAATTAAAATGCCATAAATATAATACAAATTCAACCATAACAATTTAGAATTACATTTAATATTAAGAATAAATAGTTTGTTTTTATATTTATCTTCAAAACCTTCACATTTCTTCAAAACTTCAAGCACTTTCACATTCACCCTGAAAATACAAAGAATTTAGATGATTAAAACATCAATTCAAGTGTTCATAGTATTTTAATAAGAGTTCAGGAGAGTAACCAATTATAAACAAGGCACAACATACAAAAAAAATTCTCACAAAGTCACACCTGAAAGTGTATAAGCAACACATGCACAAAACAGAAATCCAACATACACTAAGCAACATTTTCCATTACATACAACATTCACATGTGTATTCAGCTACAACATCATTTAGATATGTATTCAACAACATACAACCACATAAAGCAGCATACTAAGCATTCAACTTATAAATCTGAACAAAAGCCATTTAAAAGTGTTGTATAAACTGCTTTCATTTGAGGCATTGCTTTTATTGCAGCATTTGGCATGACAAAGTTCGTTAAAGGATAGACACTCAAGGTGTTCTTGTGTTCTAGTTTCAATTCGGCAGTGGTGGGTGACGCATGACGGTGGTGGGTGGATATTTTTTGAAGAAAAAGGATGGGCGGATGGGGAATGATGCACAACTAGAGTTTGCTTCAAATGAGGCACAACCTCAATCATAGCCCTTTTATACCCGTAGTTTATTAGAGTTTGTGAAATATTTGGGATTGGTCCTATTTGGGCAAGAAATCACACTTAATCAAATTGCCCAAATTATTTTTAAATTAAAATTCTTTATTAAAAAATTATTAGTATTATATTAATATTTATTTATTTACAATTCAGTATTCGTGTCGATTTTCGGATTGAGCTTCAATATCCAAAATCAATCCAAAAATCATATTCAAAATTCGATTTATTAAATTCGATTATACAAAAATCATATTTTTAATTCGTTCGAATTATTCAAATTTGAATAATTCGATTTTCGATTTTTCCCCAGAGGATGTAAGATGGAAAATCCCGATAATCATCATCATCATCATCATCATCATCTTCTTCTTCTTCTTCTTATTATAATTACTCTTACGCTTTATTCTGGGGAAGTTTAATTACTACGCCCTCCTTCTTCACCAGTCTCTTTCCTTCCGAATAATCTCAGTCGTTGCGAGAGTTAGAGGCTGTAAGCCAAATGTACCAACCGGCGAGGGGCGGGGACTACAGCACCAACGGCTACCACAACAGCGGCGGAGGACAGGCGGCGGGTTTTATGCATCGGCGGCGGGGCACCCGCGGGAGGCCCAGACTTAGTAGAGACGGCACTGGCGGTGGAAGCCAGAACAGTAACAGCAGCGGTAGAAGTAGGGTTTTCAATTATTACGGGACATACAATCAGCAGCAGCAGCAGGAAAAGGATGACGACAGTGACAGGGAACAACCTCCGCCTCCGCCGTGTACGGACTTCGACATGGCCTACTTTAACTCCTATGCCCACGTCGGAATTCACGAAGAAATGATCAAGGTAGTAAATTATGACCCCCTTTTTTTTCTGTTTCTTACGACATTTGCCGTTTGTTGATTGTGTCTTCTTATCAGTGAATTTATGAAAGCCGAAATGGTATAGGGATTATGTTCTAAGAGGTATCTGAGAAATGTATGATTGTTCTATAGAAGCTTAGTAGAGTTGGAATCTTTATCAGTTTTCGGCTTTTGCAGTGATATCCTTCTGGCAATCAACTATGGGTAATTATTCCTGAAAGAAAATGAAAAATGGAAAAGAAAGAAGATGCCTTTCTCTGTTCAATTGTTCTTTTGTTGATAATTACTTTATAGTTGTTGAGATAGGTAAGCCTGCATTGGTAGTTTGGTAGGTAGCGTGTTGTTCTTTTAGTATAGCTAACATGTAAACGGATTTACCATGAATTCAGGATTTTGAATTGTGGAAAATCAAGTTATCCTTGTTAATTTTGATTGTTAACGATTAGCATTATGACTGTTCTTGGGAATCAAAATTGCTGCTGAAAAAAAGAAGGATCTTCAATATTTTTCGCATTTGTTTCAGTCTCAAGTTATCAAATTTATGTAGTATAATTAACATTATTATTTTTATAATCATTCTTGCTTCTTTCTGTTATTCTCTAGGTAGAGCTTCTATTCATGCTTATGCCAAAGTATTGATTTTTAAATAGTGTCCATTTATCTTTGTGAATTTTAGGGTAGAACTATTTTAATTCATTTCCAGGCTGTTTTTGTAGGATGTATTGCTATCAGATAATAGAGTTTCTTTTACTATGTTTTACCTGCCTCTAAGTCTGTGTATCCCTTGTTGCTTGCATAATGCAGATATATAAAACATTAGTTGCAATCCTTGTGTAACTTTTTTTTGACTTGTTTCACTTGTGATTGTGAATTTGTGATGCTGACTATTAACTTGAAAATTATCATTTTGCTAACATCAGAGTTTTTTTAGTTACTAATATATTTATGATTTAATTTCAGAAATGAAGAGAGGAAGTGAGAAAGATATTTCAACTTTCTTTTCAAAGAAAGTATTAAAAGAAATAGTTGGGCCGTCTATGTGTAGTCCTCCTTCAATTCAAGTGAATTTACACGAGGAAGTACATGTTGAAACTAGTGAAAATCCTATGGTTGAAGGTCATGTACATGAAGGGAGATTAAGTGTGCTTTTATATTTCTAATCTTCCAAGAGATCTCGGAAAAAGGAGGAAGATGAGCGAATTTCATCCGGATGATAGAGATTTTGTTAGAATCGAGTATATTAAGAAGAAGCCTTGTCAACCTGAAGATCATGATTTCCCTAGAACACTTATAGGGAAGACAACTCGGAGATTTATTCCTAAATGGTTTGAC
>JAULKJ010030548.1:0-17239 GCA_032355405.1 Rubia balearica
ATGTGTTAGGGTTTGGAGAAAGTAGCTAATTCTCCCTTCTTTGATATGAAATCCAAAAGCATAATTTAGGGCTTCTAATGTTGTTGGTGATTTTATGAATGCTAGGTAAGTGTGATAATGTTGAATTCTTTGTCATTTTTATTTGTGTAGCAAATGAGAGAAGTTAATGAGCGTTGAACGTTCTTGACTAATCTTGTGTACATGCATGAATTGGTTCAATGCTTAGACACGGTGTAGTGTTGATAAGTGTTACCAAGCTTGTTGATTCTTTGGACTTAATGTTATTAATGAGATACCTTTAGGCGTTGAACGACTAAAAGGAGTTATTAGTGAGCTTTAGTTAGAGATATCGAATTCACTCTTGTAAACTACTACCGAAGAAGAACGGGAGATTTATCTTCAAAACAAGTAGTAAAGGTGTTGAATGGGTTATATGTTCGATGATAGATAAAAGGCTTGGAAGTATAAGTCAATTGCCCCAAGACTCCGTAATTCGTACTTAACCTCATTTTAGTGATTATGTGCTTTATAAGTTTAACTTGGTTTTAAATTCATAACTTAGGAAAAACCAAACCCCTTCCCCTCTTTATGTGCTTATATATATGCATATATCTATATCTAGTGTAGTATTTACAATTATATGAGCAAACACTTAGGAATATCCCTTGTCTCTGTGGACGATCCCTACTTGCCACTATCTAATTAATTGTAGTTAGTAAGAAAAAAAGGCTTAAAATAGTATCTTTGAGAGGTACGGCAATAACCTCCCAGAGAATGATGGATGTGCAGGCATTTTGATACAAACTATGATGATGATCCCATATCTCATTTGATGTAGTACAACCGATGACTTCGACCTTTGCTTCATCGGATAGTATCACAAACAGCAAAAGACAGGCGACGATCGTCGGCGAGCTAAGCCTTTCGTTCAGTAGCCTTGGCACGATCAGTGGGAGAAGAACTAGAATCAGCACCAGCAGGGTAAGACACAACCGAAGCAAAATAAGAGGAAAATATCGTTGCAGCCATAAGCATTGGACAAGGGAGAGATCCATCGAGAAAACCAAATAAATTTTGTGATTCCAACACACGAGTCACTTGCGTTTACCAAAGAATAAAGTTGGAAGAAGATAGTTTAACAGTGAGGATATGAATGAGAGTGTTGAGGATTCCATGAGAGAGTCTCTCGGTTATGACGTTGCTTGTGGGAGAAGAAGAAAGAAATATGAAAGGGCAGGGCGAAGGAGATTGTTATTCACATGTGTAGGGAGAAAACCAAAAAAAAACTGATGGCAAATTGTTTTGTTGTGTGAGGACGGAAAAAAAAAGAAAATCGGCGGCCTTATATTGTGTGAGGGAAAAAGAAAAAAAGTGAAGGCAGCGGCTGTTTGCTTAAGGGGGAAGAAAGAAAACGCAGCGATGGCTGCGAGAAAGAGAAAAACAAATTTAGTTTAGAACCGTATGTTGCTCAGAAACATGATAGAAGAGAATGTTTCCCGTGATAAATATTATTAAATGGATGAAAGATATATAAAGAAGTGCATGAAAAAGTTTGAGAACAACACAAACTCAACTACTAGTCTTCTACAAGACCTAGTCTAACATAAATACATGCTAAACTAAAATGAAAACATTAAAATAGAAGCCAATAAAAAATAGTGATGCTCTCGTCAGCCTAAACTTTAGGCACCATAAATGTTTAAAACTATTCATCTTCTTCCCATTTCGAAAACCTACATGTCTTCCTAAACCATATCTTAGGTACCTTCATATGAATCTATTTCTTGTATGTTTTTACGACATTGTTGTAGTTATTTGTATGGAATTTGAGGTGGTATATAAATTTGTGAATTTTGTTTATATACATGTCTATTTCTTGTTTGGAATCTTCTTCAATATGCATTTTATATTAGTGGTTTATAATAGTGTTAAATTTTTTGTTATGATGCATCATTTACTTGACATTAAACAAGTGGTAAATTCTTGTAATTGATTCAAGTTTAAAGATCAAAGATAGGATCTTGAAGTAAGTGTTATCCAATGAATTCATGAATCTTATATTTTCAGTTTATAGAAGAGTTTCAATTCATGAAATTAAAGAGAAGACATCAATGTCAAGCTCCTTGGACAAGTATAATTAAAGGAGCCCTCATTTGTCATTCTAGTCACACTACAACACAACACAAGACACGAAAGAATAAGAACATGTCTTCCTTTATCTGAAGCCCCCGCTCTTCATTCGGTTGCTTTTGGTGTTAGGAAGTTAATGCAAACTTTCCAACTTTTACTTCATCTTATCCTAACAGGATATTGTTCTATATTACTTGCACACAAAAGGGAACAAATAAAGCCTTAAGGAAAGTGTTTTGTGCACGATTTGAAGATTCACTAATATATATCCATATTTGGTTATTTGCTCATTATCTTGTTTCCATTTGATTGGTAAGAAATACATTTTGTAACCAACAATCTTAAGGCTTCAACTCCATATACCATAGAATATGGCAAGCAATACTAAGAATTTTGCAATGCAGTTAAACTTGATCACTTTGATGGAGGAAATTGCATTCGTTGAAAGAAAAGAGTGCATTTCTTGTTGACTGCACTAAAGGTGGCCTTTTCCCTTATCATTCCTAAAACAATCACCAATGGAGATGAAGAAACACTAGATGATATTCGTAGGAAGAAGAAATGGGAGACGGGTGAGGAGTTTTGTAGGGGATATATTCTCAACGCAATGTGTGACAATTTATTTGATGTCTATTGACTGCAAAAAAAAAAGAAGAGGAAAAGCTAGAGGAAAGATACATGAGAGAAGACTCTACCAATAAGAAATTCTTTGTCTCATCTTTCTTTAATTACAAAATGGTAGACAATAAACCAGCGATGCAACAATTTGTAAAAATTGAAAAAATGTTAAATCATTTCTCCCAACATAACCTTAGCATGGATGGATTAATTATCGCTGGAGCTTTGATTGATATAGAAATATTTCAAGAGAGATCTCAAACATGAGAAATAAGAGATTTCACTTGAAATTTTAGCTTACTCTCTTCGTGTAGCGGAAGAGCTTAGGTTGTAGGAAAATTCTCAAAAAATGGATGATGATACAGGCAAAGAGTCAACAACCAAAATCAATATGATTGAACAAAGCCAAAGTATCAAGTCTAAGAAACAGGATTAGTTCGAGAGTTATGAACCGTCATTGTTCCTTGAGCATCCATTGTTCCGCGATCAAATACAGTTTCGTGAACCTCCACTGTTCCTTGAGCTGGAACCACCTTAAATTATTTCCGATCTCAAATATGTTAGTTTGAGATTTAGACTTTCTGAGCAATTCCGAGTGTGGAAGTTACTATCCAAGTCTTGGACTACCTATAGGGTTCCGAGTGTGGAACTGATTATTGAATTCTAGTGTTTACCTAGCCTACAAAGTAAAAGTTGTTGGCCTTTAGGCCCAACCCAAGACTCAGTGATGAACCAGGTAAAGAGAACACATGTCCAAGGCACTCAGCTACAAACCGAGAAAGGCGGAGCTACATCCAAGACTCAGCCACAAATTGGAATTACAGCAACCACGATGCAACCCACGATCTAAAACCCTTGCAACACGGAGCCATGATTGTAGTCTATTATAAATACAAGGAGATCAACACTAACTCAGGTAAGTGGCACTAAACTGTAAAATACCAATTCTCTAAAGGAAAGATTTTACTTGATTGTCGAAGTTCTTTCCCCGAAACCACTTCTAGGAAATTTCTTGTAGGTTTACCCTTTTCATACACTGATTACCAGCTATCATGCCTGACCGGGAATACTACATCATTGGCTCTGCCTGTGGGGACGAAGAAAATTTTCTTTTAAGTCCTTAATTCCCTTCAGGGTAAATATGGTTTTCACCAGAAGTGAGAGAATCCAGAATCATCATACACCAGAATAACGACTGAGCATAACCAAAATATGCATCCCATTCAAGATTAGGAATACATATTCAATAAAGAATAGGAGCACACCAAAGAAGACACAGATGATGAAAAATCTCCTAATGCAAATCAAGAAAATGAGAGGAAAGTTTTACTGCTTTCTTAGAAGCGTATAGGGAGTTCCTGGAAACTATCAAGCTGAAATACCCAAAGAAAAACAAAAAAGTAAGTTAAAGGCATGAAAGCCTTAATTACGAAGAAGAGTTAAGGAATATAGTGGGAGAGGACGATACAGAGCCGTCATCATTAGCACGGCATATACTTGATTTCAAAATACCAAAAGATTTCAAACTACCGTTGCATGTGTAAATCTATGATGGGACAATAGAACACAAGGAATTCTTACATTCTTATTGAAATGATATGTGATTTCGTGATGCAGATATTGAACTAGTCTGCAAAGCTTTCCCTCTTTTCTTGTCGGGAACAACAATTATATGGTATGACGACCTACCAAGTGGAAGCATTTGGTCTTGGGCACAAAAGAAGAAATTTAACAAAATTATAGCGGACTTAAAAAACATATGCCAGTGGAGTGATGAAGGCTTGTCAGATTGGGTTCGTAACTGATAGTTTGCAAGTGCACGATGTATCATTCTAATCGATACTAGACACATTCACATGAGGTATGCAATCAGGAGATTTTTACAAGGAACTCACTAAGAATATGCCTGAGAACCCTAGAGAATTGCAGAAAATGATTGAAAAACACTTGTGGACTGAAGAAGTAAACAACCGCAAAATAGAGCACGAGCAAAGTGAAAAAGGATAATGGAAGATGAATTGAGGGGCTTTGTTAAAAGGGAATATCCATTTCAAAGGAAAAGATTCAAGGGTGCAGATGACATCATTTTCAAAAAATCCTTTGATGAAGTCACGAAAGGAAATTTGGAAGGCAAACATGGAGTTGTTTTGTGAACCTATGCCAATAATAGCACCACCAGACAAACACTCTAGGGAATACTATTGCACCTTTCACAAGGATCATAGAAACGACATCGAATATTGCAGAGACTTGAAAAGGTAAATAGAGGAGAATTTACACAATGGTTATTTGAGCCAATACAGAAAAGAGGGTGGAGGAAACAATTACAGCGAAGCCAATAAAGCAGGAAACTCCTTGGGAAAAACCAAGGCACAGTGAATACGTAAAGTAAGAATCAGAAAATGACACCAGCAGTAGGTTATGAAGAGGGCTTGGTGAACGATGACCAAGAGAAAGTAATTATATCGATCCATGGATCAACTAAAGCTCTGTCCAACAATGCCTAGAAAGCTATGGCTGGATACTCCCCACCATAAGAACCAACTAACAAAAGACTTCATTGTGATGAGACGATAACGTTTAGTGGAAAATATGCGGTTCCTAACGCTTTGCCTCATAACGACTCGATGGTCACCATCACTAAGATTGGAAAAGCCACAGTTCATAGAGTTTTTTTTACGATGGGAGTGCAGTCAAAATTCTATTCGTTGCTTGATTTGAACAAGTTGGATTCAAGCGAACTTATTTGAAGAAGTTTACATTAATGAAAGTACATTAATTTATTAATTAAAATTTAAGATATTAAAATATCATTAACTAGTGTCATTATGTATAAAATATCAAAATTTAACATGCAAGCACAAGATATACAATAAAAGATAAGAATATAACTTTAAAACATATGATTTTAGTGAAAAAAATTCTGAAAAAAAAACATCACAAGGTTTGGTTGAACATGAAATACTGAAAATGAAACATCAAGTCTGGTAGTTAAAACCTGCGAATTGTACGGAAATGAGAAAAAAACCAATCCGCAAATTTCTTTGACCCAAAATCTTGACTCGCGATATTCTTATGAGTCAAAATCATTAATTCCCCAATTATTTATACTCAACACCTCTCTAAAAGTTAAATGTGCACCCAGAACCCTCATTCCTCTCCCAAATTTTCTTTAATTATATTTGAAATCTCATATCTAATTAAAGTTCATTATATTTCACTATAAGAAGTCATATTATAAGACCAGAGACTAACTAGATATTGTAGATTCATAAAATAAGGGGTCAAAGCATATTAATTACTTTTTCAGGGTCCACTTTTAAAGAATCTTTGATGTTTAGAGCTTGAATTAAAAATAAACAATAATATTCTCCTTTCTCGTTGGCGCTCCTTCCCTTCACAGGAACCCTACTCCCAATTCTGATATATGCTCTGCTCCCAAAACCATTGGGGGCGATGTTGCGCAGGCAGTGGAGAGAATGGCAAAGGTGGCTTGTTCACAATTTTATGGACATGCCACTTTAACTAAAAAATTGTATTTTCCAAATGAGAAAGCTTGTACTCTCTTTCTTGCTTGGACACTCTAGTTCTCTTTCTGATCCCTCTGCTACGACCTTAAACCTAATCGGCAGTGATGCTTCCATAGCAAAGCCCATGTCATCTTCTAAACACTCAATTTCTTTTCTTCAAGTCCTAAATAATGAGCTACCATAAGCCCTCAATCCTTAATTAAATATGAACCCTAGAGTTTCCTTCAATTCAAAACCAAAAATTGAACATATAAGCAAGCCGGAGCTGCATTTCACAGATATAGAATGCGATAAGCTCGAAGCTCCGCCAGATGAACGTTGGTGGGTAAGTTTTCCCGTAGTTGTCCACAAATGGAAAAACTTAGAAATGATTTTCAAACTACTGGCTTTAGTTGAGATTAATTTATTAGTTAATCGTCAATTTTTGAATAATTTATCATTGCCTGATGATTACTATAGATGCTGGATTCATAAAATATAAAACTTTGTTTCTTACTCAATAAGAATAACTAAATGTGTTCCTAATTTTAATCTGAATGCTTATTCCCCCAAAGCCTTTGTTTGGATTTCTTTATTTGGTCTTCCCTCAACAGTTTTTCGATTATTGTGCGATGATGTCTATAGAAAACATGATAGGAACTCCACCGAGATTTGACAAAGCAACCCTTAATAGAACTAGGCTTCATGTGGCTAGAGTTTGTGTTAGAATAAATGTCACTAAGCCATTAATTGAAAGGGTTTGGCTGAGCTTTCGGGATATTGAATTTTGGCAATATGTGGAATACAAATGTACCATACTATTCTAACTGCTACAGCATTAGGCCACCAAGATTCAATGTGCAAGTATGATAAGACGGGTACCAAATATACAGCTTGGAAGCCTAAGGATGCTAGTCAATCACACACAGATAAAAAAACATAAACCCAATTGAAGAACAAGGAAGATCAAAAGGTAAAGGGGTTGATAATTCTTCAAGAATTCCTCTTTCTTAAAAGGTTATATCCCAGTTTCAAAAAACAAGACTGATGGAAATTTGAAGATTGCAGAAAATGTTTCTACTCAGATTGCAGATAAGGAACTTCCACAATCTAAGGATGCACTTTAAACAGCCAAAAATGGTCAGTGGACATGGTTTCAATTTCTAGAGTATAGATCCTCTTCAAGGATCTTAGGTTTCTCCAAAATATCAAAATCAATCATCAGAATCTAATAAGTCTCTTCAAATTGTTAATATCAAAACATCTTATAGCACTTGGATTGCTAAGAACCCTCTTTATCACACAGTTCATTTTACTAATTCAGAATCTCAAAATGTCCATGGAGTAGCTGTTATGTGTGATAATAATGTGATATCTGGTACTCATAGTGATGTGCTTCTTGCTGGTAGAGTGCTTGTTCCTGGATCAGAAATAGTTTGTGATGATAATGTGATACATGGTGATAATAGTGATGTGTTTCCTTATGATCCAGTGGCTATTCTTGGATTAGAATTAGTTTGTCTAGCGCTTCTTATGCAAGTGGAAAAAACTCAACACTTGGCCAAAATCTTAATAATTATATACACAAAAAATAAGCAACATTAAATAATTCTGTAATAACATCAGAAGACAACTTTTATGAAATCAATGCAGGGGACTCCCTCCTTTTGGTTTTAGGAAGTAAGAAAAATAAAACATTGGATTGGTTGAACACTGAAAGTCCTAACATCTCTTCCCCATCTGTTCACCATAATAATTTGGCAGAAATTAAGGCCAATTTTATAGATACCCATAACAGATTTGATACCCTTCTAAAATATTCAACAATCTTTGATAACCAAAACCAATTCATTGATACTCAAAACCATTCTGAATTAAAATCTTAATAAAAAATATAATAAAAAATATTACTCAGCAACTCCTATCCTAATTTAAATTATTGGTACAAAAATTTGTGTATGGAATGTCAGGGAGTAGCTAGTACAGCTATCCATAGGAGAATTAGAGACATTAAACGTAGAAATAACATACTACTTCTTGCACTAATTGAATATATGGTTAACAATAACTCAATACAAACCATAGCCAAAGAATTAGGTTTCAGTAGTCTTTTTTCAGCACCACATTGCAAAATCTAGTTACTTTGGGAAGAATATGTTACATTAACCATTACTCAACATGATGATCAACACATCTTAACTAAATTAAAACATCAACCTCTAATGAAATATTGCATAATTTTTATTTATGCCAATTATACAATCAAAGAAAGGAAAACGCCGTGGAATAAAATTTCATCGTTTAATAATAGCCGAATTAATTTAATTGGTGACTTTAATTTAATAGCTAAAAATGAAGAATACCTTGGACCTTCCATCCCAGGACCTAAATCAATTAAAAAATTCAACAAATTTCTAAATGATAACAACTTTTCACATATTTCAACTGTTGGTAGCTTATACACATGGACAAGTGTTAGGCCAACAAGCAAAGTATTGAAAAGGTTGGATAGAGGATTATCTAATTCTCTATAATGTTCTGACTTTCCATCCTACAACATAAAAAATGGGCAAGAGAACAATCAGACTATTCACCATTAATTCTTAATATCTCAGAAAATATAATAGAAACAGGACCTAAATCTTTCATATTTCAACACTGTTGGTTAAATCATCATTCATTCATGAATGCCACTGAATATTCTTGGAAAATACATACTGATTTAACTCGAATGCAGAGACTAATTTTTAAATTTAAAAATCTTAATCAGTGCTAAAAAACTGGAATCACATTGTCTTTGGAAATGTTTTTGACAAATTCAAAGAATGTGAAGAAAAATTTAAAAATGTTGAGACAAAGCTACAAGAATATGATGATATACCAATTAAATCAAAATACAACTCTGCAAAAACTTTATTAACCTTATCATTAGAAAATCGGGAAGCCTTTTGGAAATATAAATCAAGAATTAAATGTCTTATATAGGTGGATAAAAAAAATTCAAAATTTTATCATCAATCTATTAAAGCCAAACATAAAAGACAACACATGACTAATATAGAAAAACTCATTTGGAAACTGGTTAAATAACCAGGATGAAATAGGAAAGGAAGCAATAAAATATTTTACTGATCTTGTAACAGAAGAAAATACAGACCAATGTGAAATTAATACTGCCTATCTTTTAGAAAATATTCCTAAACTAGTGGACAATTAAAATTAATCAAAATATGGAACAACCAGTTTCCCTCTTTGAATTATATGATACGGTTTAGAAGATAGACTCAGAATCTGCTTCAAGTCCTGATGGTTTCACAGGACTCTTTTTAAAGAAAAATGACATATCATTAAAGAAGACTTACTATCATCTTTAAATAGTTTCTTTAATCTAAACACAATTCCTAAAGCTATTTTGGCTACACTAATAGTATTTGTACCCAAAAAAAAAGTGTAAAGACTATAGACCTATTAGCCTTTGTAATTTTAACAACAAAATTTACTCTAAACTAATGCCAGAAATAATCAAACCCCATTTGAATACTCTCATAAGCCCCGAATAATCAGCTTTTGTTGCAGGCAAAGAGTTAACTGATAATGCCCTCCTAATGCAGGTGGTCCGTCAGTATTTAACTCAAAAAGTAAAGGATCTAATATGATAATAAAACTAGATATGATGAAACCTTTTGATAAGGTTTCTTGGAACTTCCTATAAAAATGATAAAATAGATTGGTTTCTATGATAAGGTCATTAATCTTATCATGGGAAACATAAAAGCTCCTAGTTTCTCTGTCCTTATTAATGGAAGACCAAATGGATTCTTCCAGACTTCTAGGGGATTAAAACAAGGGATCCCCTTTCTCCAATAATTTTTTGTAATAATGGTTGAAGCCTTCTCTAAAAACCTAAACTTCCTTTTTAAATACTCTAACATAAGAACCTATAAGCTACCTGAACCCATGCTAGCAGTCGCCCATTTGTCCTTTTCTGATGATACACAAATTCTCAAGGAATACGCAAAAACGGGAATAAAACATTAATGGGTTTTCTAAAATGTATGAGTTAGCAACAGGACAAAGAATAACTTTTGAAAAATCTTCTTTTTACCTATCAAAACATGCCAGGAATAACGTTGAAATTGCAAAAAAAAAAAAAAAGCCTAATATGATTGCTGGTAAATTTCATTTAAATATTTAGGATGTCCTATCTATTCAGGTACAACAAAAAATGAATACTTCATGGGAATGGTTAATTCTATTTTGACAAAAATTCAATACTAGCAACATAACCTCCTAAATATAGCAGGAATAATAAAACATGTAATTTCCTCAATTCCTTTGCATCTGATAACAATTTTAAAGCCAACAAAACATATTGTGGACAAAATACATAAAATAATGGATAAATTCCTTTGAAATCCCAACCAGAAAACCAATAATCGAAGATTGGATATGATAATCATAATAAAAGAATATGGAAATCCTATAAGAAAATGTGCTATCTAGAACAAGAGAATGGACTGGGATTTAAAATTCTTTACACCATGATTGATAACTTTTTATTAAAGCTAGGGGGGAAAATGCAACAAGGGCAATCCTCGTGGTAAAAATTAATGTTGTCAACACCTGACAGGTTAAAAAATACTAAATTTTGGAACAGAATCAAAGAGATAAACCACTTGACTCTGGAAAATACATTAATTAAAATAGGAAAAGGATATGTATCTTTTTGGAATGTAAACTGGACATCATTAGGATTGTTATTTCAGGAATTGAATCATGAACTTGATTTACCATTTCCTGATCTACCTGTATCCCAATTCATAAACCAAAAATATACAATACTTCCCATATTACTATATCATATTACAGACAATTTTTTGAGATATTTAAACAAAAATAAAAACTTTGGCCGGAATATGATGACATAAAAATATGGAAACCAAATATAAATGGAAAATTTACACTCAAATCTGCTTTTGAGATAATCATATCTAAAAGACAGAAAATTAATGACTTCAAACATCTGTAGTCCAATTTTCTACCAAAGAAATTCTCCTTCTTTAACTGGTGATTACTTAACAGACTTGTTGCTATAACAGATATACTCGAAAACTTTATATTTAACTTACCATAAAAATTATTGCTTTGTCAAGCAAACTCAGATGAGCCGTGTCACTATTTAAACACATGCAGTAAGATTCATATTGTGTGGGAAACAAGAAATAAATGTTTTAATATCCAGAACCCGAATTCAACTTTTTATGGGTAGAATTTCGTTCCACTGCCAATATCTAGTGCATAATAGTTATCTAACAGAACTGATTAAAATTTTACCAATTATTCTAACTTGGAATATCTAGTGTATCAGAAATAAATTCTTACATGAAGATGAAAAGCTTAATATACAGCTACTCATCCGAAAGATTTTATTTTAGATAAATGATATCTTGATTGGACACAATATCTCAACAATGTGGGATTTAGCCTCTAAACATCCAAGACTCCTAGTAAACATTAAAGAAAATCCAAAACATAAACTAAAAATTTCAACCTGGAACAGACTTGAAATTTTGAAGTTAAACACTGATGGCTCTTGGCTGAGTAATGGTGATGCAGGTCTCGGGATAGTACTCAGATATAATAAAGGAAAATTGATTGCAGGTGTAACGAAATTCACACAATGCACATCAGCTCTATAATAAGAAGTTGTTGCACATCAGTTTGGACTTGAAGTTGATTTGAAGAAGAAGAAGACCATGCCGCTAGAAGTTGAAGCGGATTCTCTGATTCTGGTTCTGATACAGACACTAAACAAAAAAGAAACCGGGCCATGACATTGTCTTACTGAATTTAGAGAAATTTGGAGACTATTGGAGAAAACTCAACCAACACTTAAACACATCAACAGAGAAGCAAATGCTGTTGTTGATTCCATAACAAAGCTGGCCAGCTCCAAAAAGGCAAACTCTTTCTTATCTTATGCATGTCTTCTAAAGCCGATACAAGGGTTGCTGAATTTTGATGAGAAATCCAAACCTTATGTTAGGAACTTAAAAATAGCTACTGTATGAACTGATTATGTTGTTGGTTTTCTTTTTGTGTACTTATTTGGACTTATATATTCCACTATGTATTTATCTTTTTCAAGGACAACAATGACTCTTTAGTTCTAGTCATTAGGCTTATTGTACTTATAGGGGAGCCATTGTATCCGTATGAGGTCAGATATTAAACCCCCTTAATTTGTACTTCGATTTTTATTTGATTAATAAACCGGTAGTGGTCCACCAAACCCCCATCATAACAAGTGGTATTCCTTTTAAGAAGATTCTGTTTCTAAATTATAATACTCCATTCATTTTTCTATTTGTGGCACACTTACCTTATTGATATGTTTATTTTTAACTGGCACACTTTCCATTTTTGGTAAGATTCCTTCAATTTCATTCACTCATTCGATTTTTTTACTTTCTACACTCAATTTCATCTACTCATTTTCTTCACCTAAATCCAAGTACGCATACCTATGGTGTCACAAATAGAGAAACAGAGGGAGTATTATATTTTTAAAGTTAAAATATAATAATGTGTGTTTGAATGTGCAAATAAAAAATATTATATAAAAAATTACAATAATTAATTTCATATATACTTAATTTAAATATAAATTTTAGTGTTTAGTTTAACAAATGCGTACAGTGTACAATTGAACAAATACAATAGACTCTCCATAATTCAATGACATTACCACCTGTCAGGAGACATCCTCTTCATAATTAATATTTGATTCAACACTGCTCATTTTTAATCATCAATTCTTATACTGTACCTCTAGGGTGCCATGAATGTACATAAAAAGCTGATAGAACGTGTATTTTAATATTATCATTTGTCCACTCAGCATTTATGTATTAATCATTATTAAATTATAATAATGCACAATTTAACATAAGAAAATACACGTAATTATGATTTGAAATACATAAAACATTCACGTAGATACGATGACTAACCTATAATTTGCCTACAATAATATAATATACTTTTTGAATCGGATCGCCTTTTCTTTTCCATTTTATTACTCCGGATGAGGTTTAAACAAACACATCTGATCAACTCTTTTTCAAAACACAGCAGACCAATTCAGTCCCACTGGATCAACAACCATTTGGTACTCGGAGTACGATTGTGACTCATTATCGTGTTTGATGCAAATTATTTGTTGGAAAATTCAGGGACAATTGACTCGTGACCAGAACCATAATGTCAAGGGTGACAGCAAAATAAAGTGATTTTTCTTGTGGCCATGAACTTTGGTTTGTACAATTTATTAGTTTGCTCTTTATAATTATTTCCCTTTTAATTTTTTCTTTGGTTTTATTTTTCTAATATTACCCTTTTATAATTTTCAATATAAATTTACGGACATGTCATCAATTTTTACATGATGGTCTCGTTCATAAAGGTCTCATTCAAAAGACATTTCTAGTGGCACTACTAGTGAAGGAAGGTCAAGGCGGTTCCTTTACATTTATGTGGAACCACCGTCTGAAGAACTTTTGAAATTGGAAGTAGTCCTCAAAACAACCCAAGCGCTGGAAACGACATTTCAGATTAAGGTTATACTAGTATATGTTAATTGTTAACCATCATAATTGTGCACCATTTATGGCAATAAAGTCATAATTGTCATTTTCGGTCCACCAAAGACGGTGGGTACACCATATGTCATGCACCAGAGGTGCGGCAGCGCGTGAGTGATGGTGGTGACATGTGTGGACCGCAGCGATAATCACTCTAGGTTATCAACACTTAAAAATATTTCATCAATGACATCATGCACAAAAAATCAATACGCTTGATAATACCTACAACCATTCTATTAAATGTCTAGGCATTTAACCAACAAATGCATTTACTAGGATAATTAAGAAAGATTGACATTCAAGACTTTCCCATTAGTTCGACCTTAGAACAAACATGACAAAGATCGACATTATCACCTTCATTTTACAATTTTAACATCATCTACACAACTAGAAGTTCTAATTCCATGTTCTTGGATTTCACGCAGAGATAAGAAACTATGCACATTTCCTAATTCCTAATATTTCATCTTTTCAAACATATAATCTCGAGGCAAATTACCACAGTCATATCACAATAAATGCATCATAATCAAGATTCGTAAATGAGAAATAAATGCTTCTCACTACATGGGATTGGAAGGCTCAATCAATTGCTCCCAAAAGAAGATTTTAGCTACTACAAATCCTAATAACATCCATAAACAAATCCAACATAAATAAAGATGAAAAGAAAGAACAAACTAGGATTTGGAGATGATGATTTTCGACCAAGAATAAGGATATGAAGTGGGTGGCCAAAAGTGCTTTATATAGTACACAAGTGAGAGGAAAAGAAAAGGAAAAAAGAAGAAGGAAAACTGCAGTCGAAACTCGCCTGGGCGGATGAGGTCATACCTTTGGGAGAATTAACCCACAGAGTGCTTGGAGATCAAAGATAGAGATTTGTATTGTTTCTCTTGTACTCACTACTAAACTACCAAGGGGCAGATAGTGGCAAGTCTGGGATCGTCCACTAAGATGAAGGAATTTAAAGGTTAACTGCGCAAAACCACAATCGAATCGTCAATCCAATAACATATTGGGAATAGTCAATGTTGCAAACAAGGTTTCGGGGGGTAGAGGGCAAGGTTATCGATCAACTACTGAATATGCAAGAACAAGAGAGTAAACAAGATTAAGCTAACACTTGGGGATATTTGCATTACATGATTGGTAAGATACCTTGATCCTAGATTCTATCAAATACAAGACGTATAAACTATCCCAATACTTATGTCACATAGTGTTGTCGATAGTCAAAACTTCCCTTTGTCTGTCACACAAAGATGCTCACGACTTATTCTATCGACATCGCCTCAGTAATTGGGAAAGTGCATTAAGCAGGTCGGACTTTATGCACTCCTCTTCCCCGTAAAGAATTATATCCCGGGAACTCCACTATGAATACTTCTCCCTAGGCTTATAGAGGCAAAGGGATTGGCATCTCATGATGGCTCTAGGGTTGCAATGACAAAGGTTGAATTACGACAACCGTAGTCGCTACTAACTACTATGTCCTCTCCTATTTGGCTACCATTTTCCAGTTTCATACTAGAGTATGGTCATCAGAGAGATGCTCACAACCCACATGCATACACCCACATGGTCACAGACTCTCACACCCCCCTATTGCCCTAGTGACAATCCCAAGGGGACAACAATAGTAACACCATACATGAAAAATAGACTAAGGTGTATGCCAACATAGGATATCAACAATGCATTTAACAAGAATTTAAGAAACAAGTCAAGTATAATATTCATAAGCATTAAAATATAGGAGAATCTTAAAATCTCAAAAAATAACTACCAATTCATAAATACAAACTTAAATACCCAAATTAATGAACTACTCCCTAAGAATTAAACCTAATACTTCCACTGGATTCAATGCCCTTGGGAAAAACTAGGAAGATTAAAATAAGAGAAAGGTATTCCCTTTCTCTCTCTAACCACTCTTGGTAAAAACAAGGAGAATAAAAATAAACTAGCCTAGGTTAAACCCTAGTAGAAATAGGTCATTTTACATAGTAGATAGGAATTGGGCTTTAAAGAGGCCCAAAAAGGGCAAGAAAACCCTATTTGGTCGCCAGCACGAGCCGTGCAATAGCACACAGCCCGTGCAATAGGGTACGGGTCGTCGGCTGGCTGCATGTCTTCAGTCTTCTGAGTGAATGTCTCGTACATTTCATTGTTGGCCGCCGGCTGGGAGCTTGTTTCCACCTTCTAAGAAGCACGGTCCGGGCAATACATTGCGGGCTGCCTGGTGGGACTCAATTTCTTTGCTACTGATGGTGCGGTCGTGCAAAATGTCACGGGACATGGGCTGGTTTTCAGATCTTCCTCATTAAGGGGCACGGGTCGTACAATATGGCACAAACAATTGTTCATACTTAGCCGCACAAGGTGTTTGCACTGCACGGGTCATGTAGTTACCCTCAACCCGTGCCATTACTGAGCACCATCCTATTGGCTGGAACGGCCCATGCAATAAAACACGGTCGTGCCTGTCTTTAGCTTTGTTAGATCTTTGACTCCTTTCTTTTCTAGGTGTGATTCCATTTACTACCATGTTTTGACTCTTGGCCTTCTGTCTACTAACATTCTCGCGAATGGCCTTCTACTATCTACTGCCATCCTTAAGAATGGCCTTTTACAATCTTTTTCGAAGTGCTTACGAGCAATCTATAAATAAGCTCATAAAACAGAATCTAGATGATCCTAAGGACATAACATCCATTAGGTCTAGATAAGTATACAAAACTAAGGATTTAGACAAGAAAACCAACAAAGGCTAGCTAAACCACTTTTAATTTAAATCCAAATAAACCTAGCAATCAACCAACCAAAACATACTAACAAATGTGCTAAATGCATTAGTTAACACATGCTTTTAGGTGAAGATCAATCCCCAACACACCTTTACTTGTTCTCGAGTAAACAAGAAAGAGCAAAAATCTAAGTGGAACACACCATGTAAAGAGTTCCCCTACACATTTAACATTTATTCCTAGACTACCCTAGTTCATCAAAGATATAATCTCACAACTTTCACTCCCCAAAGAAGCTAAGACAATCTATTCAACCAATCATACCGACAAAAAGGTGAAATTCACAAAGATGGGTGCAAAGCTAACTTATTCTACCGAAAGGATTTCAAGATTACAATCAAAGAGAACCCTGGGAATTTTTCAATTTCTCCTCTCATTTTATCTAGGAGCCCTTTCGTATTTTAACACAAATGTTTCCTCACTTCTCACTTTTTTTTTCACACCATGGCCTCTGACTTTTGCATTAGTTTTTCAACATATCCGAGACTTCCTCATTGTTGCTTAAGTCTCCCTTTCGGATTTT
>JAULKJ010030858.1:0-17231 GCA_032355405.1 Rubia balearica
ATGCGATGACAGTAATTCGTATGGTACGTGGTGAAGTTGAACCATTACTCTCGTGTGTCGACACTATTAATCAGATATAACACCTCATTGAAGAAACAAGAGTGAATTTGCATTGTTGGATTCCTAGAGATTGAAACATTCTAGCTCATACACTAGCTAGTTTTGTGAAGTCGAGCGTGTCTCAGTTTCATGTATGGGCCGCTCCCCAGGATTCCTTCTCTCAAACGATACTCGACATTACTAGTAACATGAAATGGAATTTTATGTATGCTATCCCGTTCCAACTAAAATTATTAAACCAATTTTAATTATTAAAATATTAATAGTTAAGAGCATCCTCAATGGTATCTCCTTAACCTCTGTTTTCTTAATAAGGAGCACTCCTTATTTAAGGAGCACCATTGTGGAGTTTTAAGAACCACTACTTAATAAGGAATTGCTCCTTAATTAAGGAGTTGATACATTTTTATTTGTGATATGATAACCAATCAATGATTGACAACTTATTTTGTAATTTAATTAATTATAATTTAAAATAAAAAAGAAGTGCTTATTAAGGAGATCCATTATTGGTGATTGGTTCTTGCTTAGTTTTTTAATCAAAATTCATGATGTGGAACTTAAGAAGTTCTCCTCAAGTCCACTACCATTGTGGATGCTCTAAAAATATTAAGAGAAAGTCTTCCGTTAGACCGCCTCTGATTAGACCAATCCTAAAAAAATTATAATTATTTTTAAGAAATCTTTTTTTATATATTTATAGGTATATCATTGCAATAAATAAAAATAAATATTATTAAGGTATTAGTGTTGCGAGACAATGCTCGGTAAGGTTAGCAACATACAAACCACAATGGATTTTCATGTTGAGAAATGGATGACTTAGGTCTCGTCCTCGTTATAGAATTTATGAGAGATGTACGAATTGTCGTATATTCTTATGGCAACTATCTTGACGTCTTGGGAACCAATCCTGTTCTGTTAAAATGATTGCAAGGAGATCACCTGAGGATAAAATACCGACCTTGCAGCTCGTAATGCTTTACAAGGTGGAACGCGATTCAGCACATTTAGGTGGGGATAACAGGAATGAAGGATCGGGAGGGTTTACACCGACAATGGGTTTTCCCTATAGATTCAAGGAGCATTGTCAAGCAATTTTGAAGGTCGAGTATATTGTGTGTCACTCCCAGCTGCGAGAGATGGGGATTTTCGAAGCAAGCAGAACATGAAGTGCCTGTCGGTTATCATGGAGGCATAGATTCCAAAGAAATATTTGTTGGCTAGCACACCCCATTTAATTTCTCGTTTTGAGCTAGTTAAAGAAGTTGAACCAACAATTCCACCACAATCAGTCACTGCCAAATAAGACTCGTCCTTCAGTCCTTGTAACAGATAATCTTCTCTCTTGCTTGTAAATTACTTAGTTTAGTTTAGTTTAGCTTAGTTCTTTCCAAGAGGTCCATACTTCCGTGCCTTTGTTTTTTTTACCTCCTTAATTTTGTTCTTATAGGGTGTTGAATTAGTCCTCCTTTACACCTGATTACTTTTATACAGTATAATTGAAAACGGACATTTGATTCCCAAGTTGCTAGACCTTTTATATTGTGCACTTATTCTTCGGTTGTGAGCACTCATATTTTAATTTTGTGTGTTCTGCTGTACATTTGTCCACGCCCATCTAAAGGTTTCATATGCTAAGAGCAATCTTGCTAAGTGCAACGTACATGAGAGACATACGGTAAACATTGAAATTTATTATGACGTGTGCTCATAATTATCACAAATAAGGGTCACCCACAACACACATTTTGGGAATTTCCTTCAACAGGAGGATTTCTTTCATACTAGTAAGAGATTCATTGTGGCCATCATGTGGTTAACTCGTGTATCAATTTGTGGTACCAAAGTAATAGAATTATGAAAGTGGGAGATTTTGTCTTTTTCTGAATATAACCTCGAAAAAAACCCTTTTAAAGTCAATGAGGTTTGAAACGAAACCACAGTCAAAATAAATAAATATATAATGATTAATTAATTATTATTATTAATATTATTATTTTGAAATAATACTCTCTTCGTTTCTTTAACAATGACACACTAGTTATAAGTGTTTGAATGTAAGAGAAGAAAATGAGTGGATGAAATTGAATGTAGAATGTAAAAAGTAGAATGAGTGGATGAAATTGAAGGAATTTTACCAAAAATGGAAAGTGTGTCAATATAAAAGAACAACCCAAAAAGGAAAGTGTGTCATTGTTAAAGAAATAGAGGGGGTAGAGGGATAGTTAGACTTGATATGTATGAATTTTGTATATATTTGTTCTGGTCTTAAAATCACCACTTCTGTATTTGTAATCTGGGTCAGGTGGTCCTACGTGACGTAATGTTTGGAATCTGTAATGTGTCTGACCCATTTGGACAATAAGATTAAATAGTTTATGTTCGTAGAGGTAGCCAACATGTTTGGTGAACCACGGTAAATTTTGTGTTACGTTTTTCTTCCTTTCTTTTTGTCATTTTGATTTTGCGCAAGGGAATGTTTTCCCTAACAAGTGGTATCAGAGATTTGGTTGACCAGCTTTCGTTTCAAGATAAGAAAAGAAGAAGAAAAATCACTGAGTTTGGTGATCTGTTGGCGAAACTGGAGACGAAGTCTGCATCTGTCGCCTCTACTGGGATTCCCGAGATGCTGTATTTGATAAGTTCTTTCCTGGTTGAACTTGTGGAAATCCGCCTGCTCTGTTAGCAAACTCTTTCTTGGTTGGATTTGCTTAAACTTGTCTATTTTGTCACAAGCCCTTTCTTGATTGGACTAGGTAAAATCTGTTATGTCCGTTAAATCTTTTCCTGGTTGAATTTATTCTGATTGGTGATACTTGGGTACATCGGTCTGGCACTGTCTCCGTGCATCTGTCACAACCATTGTGTGACTGGTACATCTTCATCGGGTACATCTGACATTGCCATCGTACGTCTGGCACAACCACCGTGCATTTGGTATATAAATGTGCATCTAAATTTATAATATTTGCCTGCCTGCATTTGGCTCTTATTCGGTTTTCGATTTGAATCGAGTGTTAGGTATCTCTTCAAATTCCATAAGAATTAATTTATAAGAGTTGAATAGTTTTTTCATTCGTGAATGGACAACTCAAGGAATGGTTCATTAATCAAGAATCTCAAGAGTTAGGTTAATGAATTGGAAGACTTTTGGTATGTACTTGAACTTTATAAATAGAGGAATAGTTAGAGTTGATAAGTGTGAGTTTTGTAGACATTTGTTCTAGTCTTAAAATCATTCATTCAGTATCTGTAATCTGGGCCTAGTGGTCCTGCGTGACGTAATGTCTAACATCTGTAATCGGTCTAGCCCATTTGGATAATAAGATTAATTAATCTGTTTAAGTTCGTGAAGGTTGCCAACATGTTTGGTTAATCACGTTAAATTTTGTGTTTTATTTTCTTGCTTTTTTGTCAACTTGATTCTGCGCAAAGGGATTGTTTTCCGACCCCAACAATTTCATTGAACATCATAAATTGAGTTATTTAACTTTCATAAACTTGTGAATTCATTGAGATGTGTTGTTTTCTTGAAGTTGTAACTTCTATGTCTATGAATTATATCCATTTGTTTTTCTGTAAATTCTTCAGTCTTCACCATGCTAAGATTATTTTTTCTATTTGTTTTACTACTCACTCTTAATCTGCATCTCATTTCAAACATCACTAGAATTATTGTACTAGAATATTTTTCATTGATTTTTTTAAAGTTATACACAACTTGCACTGGTAGCTAGCAGACGTTTAATGGTTGATGTGATAATTGTCTCCTTGTGGGCTTCAGATTCTCTGTATCTATTAGGGCTTCGACTGCTGGTGTTGCACGGTGAAGGCAGCCTGAAATTCCTTCTCCTTCTCTTCCTCTAATGTATCACATATGGATCCACCCATAGTCTCAGGAAGACACACCACAAATAACCCGGTAATCGTTATCGCAAACCCGAAAATCCCATAAGAGAAAAACCCTTTCCCATTCCCCCCTGCGGCTACCACGGCTGGGCCCACAACCCCGCCTAGCACCATTGCCTGTCTTGCCATAGACATTGCTGAGTTCCGTACACATGTTGGGAACAGCTCCAGGGTATAAATCAGGAGCACATTGAACGCGGTACAGGCGCTGAAGAATGAAACAACTTCCAAGACTATTTCCAGGCCTTGGAAAACCAAAGCATTTTTCAGGCCCTTAGGGCTGAGCATTAAGCAAGCACAAATAATGCTGGAAATTGCACTGAGCATGGAAAACCCTAACACCAGGGGCTTCCTGTTTAGGTTTTTGACAAGGAAGAATGGAATCAGGGCGGCCGGAAACTCAGATAGCGCGTTTAGGGCAACACTAGCATAGAGATTGAATGGAAGAGATTTCAGGCCGAGTGGCATCCCATAGTACACCATTCCTGACCCGAATCCGATGACCATTACAACCATGACTCGCCGGAAAGCCCAGGGCTCTTCCCACAGCGGCCTGATGGCCGCAAAATACGAACTCAAACCACCATCATTCCTTTCTTCTTCTTGTTCTTTCTGGTTGTCTTCATCCGCCTGATCTTGATCAGGTATCAAGGCGGCATTTCCGATTTTTCTAAGCGTTTGGAAGAATTCCCCTTTTCGACCCTACAATATTAAGACTGTTATTAGGTGAAGAAAATTTGTGTGAAAAATGATGTCATGGTCACTCATTAATTATAGTTTTTTAATGAAATTGGGTGCATTTTCCAGTAACAATAAAATGTCATCACTTTCGAAATAATATTTATGAGCACTACCTTTTTCGCAACACTTTCATAAATTGTAATGAAAAATTCTACTGCTTATGTTGACTGAACTTTTTTTCATGCATTATTACTGTTGCGATAAACAACGAATATCAACGTAGTGGAATGCAAATAACGAGTTTACCGACAAGAAATCGAACAATCCAAGACAAGAAAATAAAGAAGGTGACACGAGATATTTTACCCAGGTTCGGTGTTTTCACCTACGTCCTGCAAGAATGGTTCCACTAGAATAAATCCAAAATTACAATGATTACAAGCTTAATACTTTCTCATTTCTCTCAAGAATTCTCTCAAGTGATTTTGGTTGTTTTCCCCCCTCAATTTCTCCTTTTTGGCCACTCTCCTTGAATCTTTGGCTAATCTATTTATAATGCTAACCTAATTAGTCACTTAAGTCCCCGCCCATTCATTTGCCTAACAAATTGCCAAACAAAGTATATTGGGACAAAATTAACTATGACTTAGGAAATAGAAAACATGGGTTACAAAAGTAGGTCTTGGCCCAAAATTCTTAAAGTCACACTCACAATTACCGTTAATTCAAGAGAGGATCCTTATTTAGACTAGATCTAACCATTATAATGCGCGACTAAGTCTTCATTCAACAGATCGAGCTGTCAGACTTCCTAATTATATATTTTTTTAAATCACTTTCCTATTGTAATTAGGTATATTAAGCATATCACGACATATATAAACTCTAACTTTAATATCTATCACCGAATAAGAAAGTTGATGGTTAAAAACTTCAAACTCGGAAGTTGAATTGAGTCATTTTAAAACATTATTGCAGTGAAAAATAACACAATACAAGAAAATAGTGATTATTAATGATAATAGAAAGTTGTCACCAAAATCAGTAATTCGATTTTAGTGACAAATTTCTGTTTTCACCAAATATTTCTATAGCGACGAATTTAAAGTCCGTCACTAAGAGCATCTACAATGGGGATGAATTTTGAGGGATGGATTTTGGAAATGTAGGATGAGTTCTTGCAATGAGGATGGATTTTGGGGGATAGGTGGAGAAAGGGAAAGTAATTCGGCTAAAGGGGTTGACAAAGTTCTTACAAGTTGCTCTCAAATGCCGAAGAAAATTCAATTGACTTGGAATGAAGAAAATTACAAAGTGCTAGCAAAAGCATGACTAGAATTTTCCACCGATCAAAAGATTGGTACAAGAGACAAAACAATACGATTGGTACGATCAATGCGATGTTCTGGGGAAAATTGTGGAATGTGTGAAAAACTACACAGGAAAAGACAGAACAATACCTCTTGCAAGGGTCGCTGGCAAAATATTTCAAAAGAAGTTGGTCAGTACATTGCTACGGTGAACACTGCCACAAGAAGATATAGTAGTGACAAGGGGAATGAATCCGAAATGATACCATGGAAATTGTTAAACAATATTGGAATAATGCTTTTAGTATGCCACATGTATACTACATTCTATGTGAGGTTCCAAAGTTTCGATCTCAACACGTCCCACTAGAATCAGCGCTGAACACATACAGGCAAACTATGAATGGCCAAAGTAGGGAGGGAAGTGGACAAAGGTCGAGGTTGAATGAGCGATATGCTTATACATAATTAATTCATGAAAGAACACCTAGTAGTGAAGACGCCCCACACCTATGTTGCGATCAATTGGCGTGTAAGCTGCAAAAGCTCAAAGTAAGCGGGAGGTAAATAAGGGCCTCAGACCTTCCGAATATTCATTTGATGATTATGTGGTGGTTGAACATGAAAGGGTTGCGGTTGAGCATGAAATATTTGCACTCGAGCGTAAAAGAATGCAACTCAGGCGTCTTGAGTTTAAGGAGAAGACACTTGAAAAGAAGAGTAGGACTCTGAACCTTCTTTTAAGTCTTGGTACGAATGCTACTAAGGAACAAGTTGTCGCCCGAGATAAGTTGATGGTTGAATTGTATCTTGGAAAAGAGCTTTAATTATCTTGTATTTCATTGGTATTATAATTATGTATTACAAATTTAGTTTTTAGTAAGTTACAAGTATGAACTTTTTTTGTATTAGTTACTTTCAATGTATTTATCTATTCATATTAATGGAAATTATAGATATCTAAACACATCGAAATTAAATTATCAAGTATTACATAGTTACGTGGAAGTTTGAAATTCAAATTATTCAGCAAACAATAGTGAGTGGGTTCGAATTGAAGTGGGTTGAAGTTTGAAATTCAAATTGTTCGACCAACAATAATGAGTGGCCTCTCCCTAATCACGTCTCATCTCTTTACGTGGTCCAAACTTTGAAATTCAAATAATTCAACCGACAATAATGAGTGGGTTCTCCATAGTCATGTCCCATTTTCACGTGAGTCAAAGTTCTGAATTCAAATTATTCGACCGAAAATAATGAGTGGGTTCGTCATAATCACATCTCGTCTTTTCACGTGGGTAAAAATTTAATCAAATTATTCGGGTGGCAGTAATGAGTGGGTTCGGCATAGTCATGGCCTAGTTCTTCATTGGGTTAAATTTTGAAATTCAAATTATTCGGCCGACAATAATGAGTGGGTTCTCCATAGTCTTGTCTCATCTCTTCACGTGGGTCAAAGTTTGAGTGATGAGGGTATAACCATGTAGCCCTCCAAATCACCATACATTTTTGTGGATGTCTACTAGATAAACAAGACATTGAGTCACTTCTCATTCTCACATCCAACGTAATTCATCCAACTCTTCTCCTAGAGCTACCAATGTCTTGTAATGACATTAACGTTCTTGACTGTTTACCCTTGTTCGATGATATCCTCAATGGAGTGGCTCCAAAGTATGAATTTTATGTGAATGGCCATGATTATGATAAATGCTACTATTTAACAGACGATATCTATCCTGAGTGGGATGCATTTACACCTTCTATTTGTCTACTACTAGGAGAGAATGAGAAAGTATTTGTTAAAACCCAAGAGAGCTTGAGAAAGGATGTTCAACTCGCATTTGGAGTTTTACAAGATCGATTTCATATAATTCGTAACCTTGTATATTATTGGGATATTTGAATGGTGGTAAGATAATGATAGCTTGTGTCATCCTACACAACATGATTGTAGAAGATGAACGAGATACATATGGGCTCCATTTTGATGTGTCCGACTTCTTAGATACTCCCGATCAGGAAGCTTGGGAGTATATCCTGGGTACCAAGCTGATATGACTGAATTTCTCCACGCAAGGATTCAACTCCATAACAGGGTGAATCACCAAAAACTCAAGAATGAATTTATTAACCATGTTTGGCAACACTCTTGCAACTCAAATTAAGAATCACCGTGCACGTATCTTTTATATTATTCAATATCATGAATGTGTGTTATCTATTTTTGAATTCTCTAGTTTTTTATGAATTCATTTCATGTACCATTCCAATGAATGTTGTTTGTTGAGATTTAAAATTAAATTTATGTTTTTTTTCATCCAAAGTATTATTTTTTTCCTTCCATTATTTTACATAACAATATTTTTCTACTAATTTATATATATTGAAAATATAGTGACATGTAATATTATGTATTCATGTACATGATAAAAATGTGTTTAATAAATAGAAAATAGGTGAAAACCACAATAAAGAGGGGTAGTGAGATTAGTTGAATTTTATGGTTGTAGAGTAGAAATGAAAGGTGAGATGGATGAAAGGTGGAAGAATGAGTATATTAATTAAATATTGAAAAAGTGGGATGAGATGAAATTAGTGTTATGGATGATTGGAAATGCTTTAAAGCCTTTCCGCATTGGGATGAAAAAAATTATGATGAAACCAAATCAATATAGCAGATGAGCATCATATCTCAATCACCTTAAGTCCATTCTTAAAATAAGAGTTAACTGATGAGCATCACATCGAACATGAAAGTAATTACCTTTATTTAAAAAGAATCCCCAATCATTAAGCCTCACCCTCATGTGACTTTGAATTTTATCATTACTAGAGGTATCATCCAATGTCAAGGAAACAAACTTATCATCGATGCCCCAATTCTTAACTAATTTTACTACGACATTATAAATCCATAATGTGGAAGTGGGATGTGCTAAAAGTTAAAAAAAACTTTTCTATTGCAATTTTAAATTATCATCAACAAAGTGAGGAGTCAAACACAAGCGCCCATACTTAGGCAAAGAAGTCCATAAATCAATTTGGGGTTTTCTTTGCAGGTATGAAGTTGTTGGAGAAGTATTTCTTCCATTGCATCTCTCTTCGGACAAACAAGGTTCTCTGAGGAATGGCGTGAAGTATTGGAAGGGTAATTGTTTTTTTTCTAAACAGTCACTAGCTATTGCTTTGGGTAGATGTACCTCCCACTCATCAATACATTCGACGAATGACTATTTACTAGTTTAGATTCATGAAATAACTAAATCAAACATTTCAAACTAATTCAAGTTAAAGTACCGCATACCAACCTTTAGCAACATTAGTATATAATAATCCCCAAAGTACTTTCACATTTAGTTACATTTTCTTTTTCTACTTTACTACATTAAGACTTGCTATGTATTCCATTTTACATTAAGTCTTGCTATGTATTTAAGTTTAGTTGCACTTTCTTTGTCTACTTTAATACATTAAGTTTTGGCATGTATTCAAGTTTAGTTACATTTTTTGTCTACTTTACTTTAATACATTAAAGCATTACTACGTATTTGTTATTTTGTTTTACAATAAACTTTGTCTTACAATTTGTATATAAGTTTCAGAAACTACTTACATGTGTTGGTCATTGAATGTGGATAAGAAATGCATTTATGATTTCTTTTACTGATCGTCACATTTTCTAACAATGTATTCGATTTCGAATGTTATCTCGCAATGGAAGCATTTATAGGACCGATTGTCATTCCAATCTTGGAACTAAATTTTTTTCCATTAAATAGAGAACAATTATTCTGAAACGTCAATCAATAAAAGAACTCAACAAACACATATCCAAATCCATTCTCGATATTGCAATGTTTCATACTTTGGACACGAGTTCCAAAATTGCAACATCTCCCGACGCCATAAGGATACTAGAACTAACATTGTTTTCGATATTGGAAGTCCCCTCTACTTATCTCTCTTCCGGATAGAAGAGACACCCTACAAATTTCGGGAACATATTTCAGATACTGGAAGTATGTTTCACGTGTGAGGATTTCCTTTGGTTCAGACATCGAAAAAATAACAAGACGATTAAAATAATAGCTACCTAACATTTGAAAATTTTGAGCTACATAATTTACAACGACGGTACTGACACTACCATTCAATGAAGGAGCTGGATCCGCGGCAGTGCCAGGGATGAAGGTTTGTAATCACCGTCCAAGTACTTCTTTTACCACCTTTAATTGTCCTATCTTGCTCTGGTGTCCTTTTAAAACATTTGCCTTTAAATGAATCCTATTATTTTGCTGACATGTTTTTGATATTTATCATTTGGAGAAACACAGTAGATTAACTTTGTATGTTAAGGTCATAGTGTCGAGGCTTGTTTTAAACGTGTTCATGTGGATATTTGGGGTCCTCAGAAATAAAATTCTTTACAGGGTGCATTTTACGTCTCGCTATTGTGCATGGTCATTTAAGAGAAACTTGGACTTTTCTCATGTTTTCTAAAATTCAAGCTATATCAATCTTCAAGGCCTTCGTTAAAATAATGCAAACTTAGTTTCTTGTCAGTATAAACTCCTTAGAACATACAATTGTTTGGATTTAACTAGTTCTTTTTGTCAATAGTTGTTAAGTGACTTTGGTATTCTGCATCAAGAATTTGTTCTTATATTCCTCAGCTGAATGGGGTTTTGGAGAGAAAGCATCAATATCTTTTACAATTGATAAGCACACTCTTATTTCAAACTTCTTTGCCTTTTGCGGGAAGCCATTTTTAACACCCACATACTTGCTTGATAGACTGCCTTCAACCATCATTTTTTGAAAAAACTCCTAGTGATTTTTTTATTTCTCAAGGTTCCCCATTTAAAGCACCACGAAACTTTTGAATGTCGATTATTTGCAATCAATACATTACCTCATGAAAAAAAATTGTGCCTAGAGCCATGAAATCATCCATGCTTTGTTATTCATCTGGTTAGAAGTGTTATATACGGTATGCCCTCAATGATAGAAAAATCTTATATTTCATGAACATGCATTTATTGTTTTAAAAATCACTTTACCCTCTGAAGAAAACCACTTTCCACATCATGTTACAGATTCAAACCTCGTTACATATCTCATCATCTCAACTTATGATCATACACCTTTTATTACTCACCCTCACCATATATCTGAATAAAATAATGAATCTCATACTCCTATTTCCCATATACATCCCCTTAACAAACGATCAATCTCTCACTTGAACCTGAATCATCCTATCATCTTTCACCTAAGAAGAGGAATAAGCTTGACTGGTTACAATATTTTGTAATTCATCATGTTTCCTCTGATCCTTCTGTCAATTTTCTCAATCATATATTCGAGAATCAAGAACCTGAGAACTATGATCAAGCCTGCACTCAAAATTATTTGATACTAGCTATGCAGGCAGAGTTGACCGCTCTTGAAAATAATTATACTTTGGACATTGTTATTCCACCTAAAAGGAAATAAAACAGTAGGATGCAAATGGGTGTTTAAGTACAAGTATAACTCAAATGAAGCTGTTGAAAGATACCAAGAAATATAAGTTGCTAAAATATACACTGAGGCATGAAGAAGATTACAACAGGGTATTCACACATGTTGTGAAAACATTTATTTTCAGAGATATGCTTTTAATGGTTTATTCTAAAGAATGGCATCTTCATATAATGGATGTTAATAAAAAAAATTCTTCATGGCCATTTAGAAAATCATGTGTTTGTAGATCCACATGATTACACTGTTCCTACTCCACAACATAAATGTTTACTTAAAAGATCTTTATATGATCTTAAGCAAACCAGTGGAATCACATTTTCTCATCCAATATCAGTCAGTATGGATTTGTATGGTTACCACATAGTCCTTGTATATTTATTATACATGATTCTCAAAGGTTATTTGTTTTGCTAGTTTATGATGATGTGTTTCCGATAGAAGCTTGAGAAAAGAATATTACTAAAGTTAAGAAATTTTTGCACCAAAAATTTTCTATTATTAATCTTACTTTATCTAAGTTCTTTATTGGTGTTGAACTCTTTATAGATTCCCCTTGAATTTTATAAAATTTATGAAAATATGTTACCTATTTGCTTCAACTTGCTGGTTTGGATAACATTAAGTCTGTCTCTACTCCTCTTCCTCCCGGTACTCAATGATATGAGGATAAAAATTCTATATTATCTTATTCTATTACCCATAAAAGGCTAAGTAAAAAAATCTATACATCAAGTTTACTAGGCTTGATATCAGACAAGCAGTGCAACACTTAACTCAATTTGTGCAAGCTCTAACTGAAGCAAAATTCAAGGCAGCACTCCATGTTCTTAAATATCTCTCTGGCTGCCCAACCCTTGGTAAATTCTATTCATCTAACTTTGAATTCTCTTCAAAACTTTTCCCATGCTGATTGGGATACTTATAAAAGTACCAAAAAATCCTTTACTAGTTATTGTGTATTTGTTGGTTCTTGCCTTGTATCTTGGAAGAAAAATAAGCAAGATATAATATCCTACAGACATGTAGAAGCTGAGTACAGAATCATGATAAATGTGATTGAGGAACTTCAATGGTTCAACTATCTACTTGACAATCTTATTGTCCATGTTCCAAAGCCAATTCCACTTTCGTGTGACAATCAAACAGCTCCCTACATAATTTATAATCTAGTATTTCATGAAAAGACAATGCATATTGAAACTTGCAACTTGCTGATTTCTTCACTTAGATGTTAGCTTCTTATGTGTTTACCTTCTTCCTTTGCACAGAAGTTGCAGTACAATCACAACATTGCATGTAATACAATCACAGTTTAGTCAACACAAGTTGTAGACAATTTTCACTTATTTCAACTGCTTCAACCACCCATTTATTTCTTTGCTTTCCTTCACTTTTTAATAGCTCATTAAGGAATAGAAATGTTTTGTGAATATTACTTCTATATAGACTATTTTTTTAACCACCAAATGGTGGAGGGATTTTTATTGGGCTCCCAAAACCATTGAGAAAGGCTAAAAGCCAATAAGTTTACAACTTGTAATGAAAAAAATCAAAGAGTTGGCTAAAAAACATTAACAAGTTATTTTAAACCAAATACAATTGAACAGCAACTTCCCTTAGTCTTATATGTACCTCGTGTTGCTAGATAGCGAATCGTCGAAATAAAACACTATTTAGCCACACGAGTGATATTCTCTTCTAAGCACATTTTAGTGAGTCGACAATCGAAACACAATTTAGCGCCTAGAAGGTGACTAAGTAATTGCATTCTTAGAAGCCAGAATATGAAGAAATTTGTGAGGCCTCCACCCATGACTATGTTGTGAATCTGATAATGCTCCCCATCATTAACTGTGCTCCCTGTAAGATCCATTGAGTCTTCGAGAGAGGAATATGGTTATCAAGAATTGTATTGACCATGTCACACATAGCGTTGCAGATCTTGGGAGGCTGCTCGCTATCATCATGACGGAAAATATTTTTATATGTTTCAAAACCAATGATGAAATTGTAATTAATGCGATGACAAAGGAGAATATGGATCATCTGATCAGCCATTATTGCATGCCTCATTGCTATGCAAGAATCATAAGTTGTGAGCAAGAATAGATCACAATAGTTCTCATTTCCCCAATTATATAAATATACACTTTTACAAAATTGTATGTATATTATATTCTATTCTTCCATAAACTACATGAATACACACATTTATTTAAAGTAGAAATATGTAATCAAATAATTATCTAGAGAAAATGATGAACTCTAAATTTATGGCATTCACGGTTTTGAGAGTAGTATGGATTGATTAAAAAGGGGATGATATATCTGTATCAAGAGTTCACGAGAAGGTATTAGAGGATTAAGAATTTTTATGGAAGAAAACCAACATAGTTTATGTAGACATAGAGGAGGCCGTTGTAGCTATTTATAGCCTCAAACACACCTACGATGCATGTGGCCCCGAATTAGGGAAAATCATTAGAAGCTACTATATCGAACCCCAATCAACTTGGTTTTGTTGTTCCAAATGCACTACAATGTGATAGTGGTAGTGAGAATTTTCTATGCATAACAATGAAGATGGTGAAATTTGCAAAAATGAAGTCTCAGTTTTGGCGTGAGCCTTGTGTGAAGAAATTTTTACGCAGGCCGACTACTTTGGCACGAATCATATATTGGAAAGTATGTACAGTACATTTGTTGTATACTCTAGGTGCATGTAGAGTGCACCAAAATTTCATCTAAGCTTCTCATGAACATGTAGAAAAAGAACATTCAATATCTTTTCCAAAACCGTAAGAATAAGTCTAATTATGGGCTTTCCCCTACGGAGAAGTTGCAATAAAAATAAATGAGATAGGTTGCTTTACTTCTTTGATGGGAGTTGAAGATTTTATCTTTTCTTTCTGAGAAAGACGGAAACATTTACAGAAGAGAAAGAAGAACATAGTTTTATTTGGTATGTTCGGAGTACACGAATGAGGCCTCTTTATGCAAAGAAGTATTCAAGAGAGTCGAATGGTTATCATGCATCGTTGTGAACAGGTCACACAAAGTTTTACAGATTTCAGAGAGGCTCGCTACCATCATGAGTTCAAATATTGTTATCTTTTCAAGACCAGTGATGAATTTTTTATTGATGTGACGTTAAAGGTGAATATAGCTCGTTTGATCAATCATTCTTGCATACCTAAAAGCTATGCAAGAATTATGACTTTCAGGAAAAAGGAGAGCCTAATAGTTCTCATTTTAATAAATATATGAATACACATTTTTACAAAATCATACATATATTGCACTTTATTACTACATACACTAAACGATTACGCACATTTATTCATACTTAAAATATGTAATCATATAATGATCTAGTGAAAATTACGAACTCTAAGTTTTTCTTGGGTAATTTCGATAGATCTTTCACAACTTTTATGTCATTTATGATTTTGATAGAATTATGCATGTATTATAGAGGGGTTGAAATATCCGTATCAAGAGTATACAAAAAGGTTTCAAGGCAAGGCAAAGTTGTACGGAAGCAAGCCGGCACAGTTTTGTACAGCAATAGAGGAGGCCATTGTACTCCCTCCATCCCTTTGTTTCTGTCTTACCACAAAAAAGGTCTTTAAAAAAAATTAACATATCATAAACATAGTTTGTGAACAAAATTAATATTTTTTTTGCAAAAATGAAAGTGAGAATATAATATAGGGACTCTAATTGAGGCAGGTGGGACACAGATGCACACAGCGCCAGAGGTGCATGTGGCTTAGAATCAGGGAAATTCTAATGTAGCTAATGGGAAGAACCCGGACCTCATTGGTTTCGTTGTGTCACATGCATGAAAATGCAATAGCTATAATGAGAATTTTCCATGCAGTGAAATTTGCAAAAAAATGAAGTCTAAGTTTTGGTGTGAGAGTTGTGTGAAGAAATTGTTTTCGCAGTTAAGGATACAGGACTGTGATGTCTATCAGCTACTTTGGCACGGCTCAAATGGGTGATTATATGTACAATGCAATGGTTTTAGACTTTGGGTGTATAATGAATGCACTTAATTTCGTCTAAGCTCCTTCGGAATGTACCGTTGTCCTTACAGTAAGAAATTTAAAATTGACTTATTTCTGAAACCCGACGTTGAAACATCAAACAATGTTACAATTGAACATGGTCTATGGCTGGTGTAAGTAGACCACTATGCTATGACACACAACAATGTTTTCATTCCTTGTGGCTGCAAAAACAATGCCGTTTTCGTACCTTGAAGCAGAAAAATTCCCAAAACCAAATTTATGTTTCACCGGATAACTACAATAGAACTTCCATTCAATTATTACCTATCCATAATCATTATAATCTCTTCATTAAGAAAAATAGGCATCTCTTGTTCAGATTCATTTAGAATTTTTAAGCACAATAATTTGCATGGTTATGATTCGTTTGAGAATTTTTGACACGCAAGATGCTCACATCTATCTTTGTTGCTCCGTACTTGCACACACATGTAACATCTTTGTTTTTAAATATCTTCACACTATTATATTTCCAACCACGCATTAACCAATACTTTTGAAAGTAACATATAACTGTATTTTTCCAACATTTACTAGGGATCTACGACATAAAAATGGTAGTACCATATAAACCGTAGTGTTCGGGTGATTTGAGTGACGAGTAGACTTGCTATTTAGTTGAATCCTACTACACCATGTTGATTGAAATTAAATAGACTTTACATTGTTAATATAATAGATATGTGAATTGAGCATCAATTATGTCTATTTCGTTTCAAACTTATAATTGGCAAATTGATTTTCTTACACAAGATCAAATATGAATCTAAATTCCTCTCCCATGAGGGTTGGTCACTTGTGGTAAGTTGGAGAAGCCCTTTTCCCTGACTATAAGATTTGTTTGGATTGGAAGTGCAAGCTTAATAAAAATTGGAAACTTGAGAGTAATTTATAGAACCTAGAAAAACAACAGGCTGAAAACTATTGAGATGCTATTATTAGCAAATTACTAAATATTCATGTAAAATGTATCCATTTCAGACTCATTTACTATCACAGGACACACGTTCTAGCACGGATTTTTTGAACCCTCTAGCACAGGGTTTTGGGGTCCAAAAACCGGTGCCTAAGTAGCCGATAAAATATTTTTCACCGGTTTTTGAAAATTCGGTGCTAAGTTTAGCATTGGTTTTTTGGTTAGCACTATTTTTATAAAACATGTGCTAAAATGGCACTAGTTTACATGTTAGCACCGGTTTTTTGGGTAACACCGGTTTTATTAAAACCTGTGCTAAATTTAACATCGGTTTTCATATATATTAGCACCTGTCTAAAAAACCATTTTAAATTTGCACGGATTTTATATGGAAATTTGTTTTTGCAACGGATTTTAGAAATCGGTGTTAAAATTTTCACCAATTTTTGATTTGGAATTGAAATTGGGTGCTGACAGCAGTTGCGCACAGCTGGTCTATTACTTCCATATAGAAAAAAAAACATATTTGGAATTGGGCGCTGACCGCACCTGCGCACAGCTGCTCTATTACTTTGATTTGGGATGAAAAGTAGTAACAATTGCGCGCAGGTGCTCTAATACCTCACAACAAATAGTAAAACAATCTAACAACATATATGTCCACATCTAGCAATATCCAAAAATATTTCCAAAAAATATATGATACAAAATTAATAATCTATGGGACTAAACATAACTATATCAAAC
>JAULKJ010030965.1:0-17227 GCA_032355405.1 Rubia balearica
GAGGTGGAGGATTGGATGAGGCGTCGGGGTTTCTGGAGCTAGCGGCGACGAGGTGTGGAGGCGGTGGAGTGGAGGAAGTGATTGGAGGTGGTGGAGAAGTAGGGTTTGGGGTTAGGGGTAGAGGTGGCGCATCGTGGAGGCGACAGAGAACTAGGGCAGTACTTAGGGAACAAGGGGGGCGACAGATCTGGGCAGAACGGGGGGGAGGGATCTGAATGAAGGCAGAAAATATGGACAAAGATGTAAGTCATGGTGGGATGGGGGAATCAATGATTGAAAAAGTTGCGGGGTGAGGAAGAAATGAGAGTGGGGGTGAGGAGGTTTTTCATATTTTTTTAATTTTTTAATTGGGGTGTATTATGGTCTTTTCACTCATTTTAGGCCAATTTGGCTATTTACATTTTGGCCAACGAAGTCCAGGATTATTTTTACACTTTTGGATTTTACATGGTTATTTCTGTACTTTTGTCCAAAACATAGGGTTAAAAACACACTTCACTCTTATTTCTAATAGATATGTTGGTGACTATCTCCAATGTATTGCGAGAGAATTGAGGGGAAAGGTCTTCAATGTCCAATATTTTCAAATTTTTTATCCAATCTCCATAAGTATTTTGTTTATTGAACTTATGAGAAGACTGGTGGTCAACGTCAATGTCTCATTGTTTAGAAACAATATCATACACACGTTATTAAATCACTAACATATTGCGATAGCAATTAACTGATAGTAAGGAAAAATTGGAAGCATACCTCACATTTATCCCTTAGAGTTTTCCCAGTCTTCCATGGTACCAAATGCAAACTAGTATTTCGTCCACCGGTTATTCCCACCCTGCTAGAATTCGACAACCCCAAAAATAAGAAAATGAAATTTATATTTCTTTAGTTTAATAATCATTCAAGTAACGATAAAATGTTAGGAAATAAAGAACGGAGGAAGAGCCTACTGTAAGATCGAGGAACAAAACATATGGATTAAACTTGAGACCAGTAAAGACTCCATAGTAAACTGATGGTTAACAATGAAGCCTACCTAATGAACCTTTTCATGTGGGTAGATTATGAGGGTAATATGTGACAATTTGTCCATCTTGATGGAAAAGATTGTAGAATATGACATACATTTCAGGATGAAAATAGATTGTTGTGTACCCCATAAACACACACACCCCCAATGATTTCAAGTATGCATCTTTACCTCCAGAATGTTTGTCAGCATCTTTTCTTACTTATGAATCCCAATAATGTGGGTGGGTGAGTAATTTGAAGGATTGTTGGGAGATTGAGTGTATGTAAGCAAAAAGAGTTTTGGAGAAGAAGAATTGTGTTTTTGTGCTGTTACGAGTGAAGGAAGACAATGGTGGTCATAAATTAAGTTAGTGTATGAAGGAAGGCGGTTAAACTGTCTTCAATCCTTGAATTAATGTGCCATTAGATAAAAATTCCAATATCGGAACTAGTTTGTAAACAAACAAAGGTTCCGCCAGTTATGGTTATCAAATCAATTCCAGTGTTGTGATAGAAACTGACAACGAGAAAAAACCTTGACATAATTTTGGACCTATGTTCTAAGTTAGGAATATACCTCGATTATTTTTAATGCCGTACATGGAAACACATCCTATTTCTGAACATGTATAGTATACAATCTTTCTTCTTCCCAAGTCTGAAACCAAACCTTGCATACCACCGCTCCAAGTTTCACTTGAATCAATTGATCCGCACTCTGCAGGATTGTTAAAAATGTAAACCTTTCGGAGTTGGAATTTTAACCCGCGGAACTCAAGGGACCAGAGATAAATATTTATATTGTTGCCTCGTTTTCACTACTAAGCTACCAAAAAGGTAGATAACGACAAGTCCGAGGTCGTCCAGATGATAGGAATTGAAAGGTTAACTATGCAAAGCCGCAATCAGGTCGTCAATCCGATTACATGTCAAGAATAGCTAATTTCACAAAACAAGGTTTGAGGGGGGTAGCTAACAACTACAAACATGCAAATATAAGAGGATAAAATATATAAAGCTAGCACTTGGGAATATTTGCGTTAGATGGCCGATAGTATATTTTGATCCTAGATTCAATTAATTACAAGACGTATAAACCTATCCTAATGCTTAAGTCACATAGTGTGATCGGTGGTCAACACTTCCCCCTATCTGTCACATAGGGGTGCTCTCATTTTTTCAACCGATACCGTCTTCCTAATTAGGGAAGTCCAACAACAGCCCTGCCACTCTATTCATTCCCTTAAAGAATTACATCTCAGGTACTCAACTATAAATGCTTCTCCCTAGGCCTATAGAGGCAAAGGATTTTGGCACCTTATGCTTGATTCTAGGGTTGCAAGGACAAGAGTCGAATTACGCACCCTAATTGTTACTAGATTATTTATCCAAAATCTATCGGCTCCAGTCCAGCTCACTAGCATCCGGTCATCAGAACAGTGACTTGCGGAACACATGTATACACTCACACGGTTAACGGACCCTAGCTCCCCCTATTACTCTAGTGGCACTTCCCAAGGAGACACCAATAAATGCGCCAACATGAAAGTAGACTAAGGTTTATGCCCATATAGTGTATCAATTATGCAATCAACAAGAACGTAAGCACAAGTCAACATAGTAATCATGAACATTAAAGGATAGAAAGATCTAAGAATCTCACAGAATAACTACGAAATTATGAATACAAATATAAATCCCCAAATTAAATCATGAGTCCCTAAGCATTGAACCCAAATATTTCATTGGATTAAATGCCCTTAAGAAAATAAAGAGAAAATAAAACTAAGAGAGAAAGATTAGTCTATTTCTCTCTCTACCTACTCTTGGAAAAATTAGGAGAATGAAACTAAAACTAGCCAAACTTAAACCCTAGTAGACATAAGCTCCTATACATAATAGTAGGAATTTGGACCTTGAAAGAGGATGAAAAAATGGCATTTAAACCCTAGCATCCGTCTTGCACGAACCGTGCTATAACATACTACCCGTGCTGCTTAGCCTGGTAGGGAACATGTAATTCAGCACGGCTCTCAACTGTGCATCGGTATCGGCCGTCCTGAGTGCATGGTCGCACCATTTTCTGCAGGCCACCAACTGGGGGACGCTTTCTATGGAGTTGAACAACACAGGTCATGTAGTTCGCCATGGGCTGCTGGCTGGAAGCTTTGATTTCCACTTCTGAATGACATGGGTCATTTATAACCTTGTGGGCGGCTGGCTGGGAGTCGATTTCTTCAAAATTGATGGTGCGGGTGTGAAAATCGTCACGGCTGATCTTCACATATTGAACTTGATTTGTACGGGCTGTGCAATATGGCATGGCACATCAGCTGGCACAGACCATGTTGATCCTTACGGTCCGTGCCAAAGTAGCTTGGCACAACCCATGTTGGCTAGCACGACCTGTTTATTATTACACTGTCGTGCCAGTTCTTCCTTGGTCAACCTGTGACTCATTTCTCCTCCGGGCTTTGTTACATCTACTACCATGTTTTAAGTCAAGGTCTTCTGTCTACTACTATTCTTACAAATAGCCTTCTACTATCTATCACCACCCTTGCAAATGGTCTTCTACAAACCACGCCAAAGTGCTTACGAGCAATCTAACAAATAAGCTCACAAAAAAAGATCTTTATATGCTCGTAAGGACATAACATCTATTAGGTCTAATAAGTCTACAAAACTAAGGATTTAGACAAGAAAACCAACAATGGCTATCTAAACCCCTTGTAATGTAAAGCCGACTAAACCTAGCAATAAACTAACCAAAACATAATAAGAAATGTGTCAAATGCATTAGTTAATGCATGTTTTTTGATACAGATTAATCCCCCCCACACTTAAACCTTTACTCGTCGTCGAGTAAACAAAACGAGCAAAAATCTAAGCAGAAGGTAGCATGCAAAGAGAGTTAGCCAATACATTCAACATTATTACTAAACTACCCTAGTTCTCCCAATATGTGAGACTCTCAAAAACCTCAATCCCCAAAATAAGGTAAAGTAAACTATCCAATCAATTAGATCAAGAAAAAGGCAAGGTCTATATGATAAGTGCGAAACTAACTTACTCCAACGAAGAAGCCGCCAAAGACAATCCAAGAGATACTTAACAAAATTTTAATTTCTCTCATTCGGCCTAAGAGGCCTTTCGGTTTTTCATCCTAGCTTCCCACACATTGAACTCACCTCTCACATTTTTCCACACCATGGCCTCTCATTTTTGCATAGGATTTTCAACCTATATGTGCCTTTCCCAATGTTGCTTAAGTTGCCCTTTCGAGTTTTTTTACTTAACTGAGTATATATTTCTTCATTTTTCAAAATTTCAATTTTTTTGTGTAGCACAAAATGGCCCAAAGGTGGACTTCATACTACATGAATATGAGTAAAGAAAAATAAATTAACACAAAGAATAAAATACAAAGGAATCTTGATGAAACTCCTAAGTGCCTAACTACTCCTTCCCACACACGTAAATATTCCATTGTCCCCAATGCAACAAAATGATAGAAATCATACATGGAGAAAGGGAAAGATAGTGGCACTTACTCTAGGGACTCCAAAGGGCCCTTCCTTAAACGTCTCGCCTCGTGTCTTCTCCTCCTTTATTCTTGCCTCATTTCTTGCCTCTCGATGGGAACAAGGTCTCGGAAACCATCAATCCTTGAAATATGAAACCTCTCGATCAATTGCTCTATAGCTTCCTCTTGCACATCACCTCTCTCATCCGCGATTACAAACTCTTCCTTCATCTTCCGCTCAATATAATCCAACCAAACTCCCTAAGCTCTCATGATGTCATCCTTAGAATCCAATCTAGTCCTGAATTCCTTCATTTGCATGCTCATTCCTCCTACCGCTTGAACAATATCTTGTACTGGTTAGGTTGAACTCATGAGTTGTTTCCCAAAAGTGCAGAATTGGTCAAAGAAGTTTGCGAGTAGGTGATATAGGTGGAATCTCACCATTCCCCTGCTCAATGTCAATGTTCGGGTTTGATAAGATGTTGTAGAAAACTTTCTCAAACCACATATCGGATGCTAAAAAAAGGTTATCCAGGGTGATGCCATGGTCGATGGCGGTGCGTTCCAGTTGTCGAAGAATCATAAAGCTATAAAGTGAAGTGCCACTGTATAACCAAATGAAACGGCCATCTGAGGTAGTGGTAGCAATCATCTCTTTGTAACTTATCCATGATATACCTTGTCCCGGAATGACCTAAGTTGACCACGACAAAAGAAGAGGAGGCTGAATGTCCCAAGTGTTGGGCTAAGAGTCCGACCATGCCTTCCATCGATATCTTGCCACCTTTCTTCTTCCCCGCGGCTAAGCATTTCTCCACGAAGGCCCCCACCAAATTGGGGTTGAGATTCCCTTCTGAGGTCCTCGCCCAAATGATTTGGGCATCCCAATTGGGGCATTACGAGATCTCTTTGTGGAAAAACACTCCCATGGATAGGAGCATGTGCACGTACCGCAAAGCCGGGTGGAATATTTTGGTAATCTTGGCGAAGTGGCTCCTCTCCGTTCCCGTGAGGTTCCTCCAAAAGATGCTCAATAAGAAGGGTAGTTCTTTCCAGTGAATCCTTGGAACTTTCTTCCCATATTTCCACCCAAAAGCTCGGGCAATCTCCCGTTATGTCATCATGTATTCCTTGTCATCCTAGTGGAAATGGATGATCCTTATTGCTCTAAGGTTGCTAACTCTGGTGGTATATATCCCAAAAATTACAAACTAAAAAAAACAACCTACACAATCTCTTCTCCCCCACTACCCGATTAGGTGGAAACAAGGTCAGCAGTCTCCGAGCTATTGCCTTTCGAAATATGGGTGTAACCAAAAATCCCCTGTGGTATGCATCCCAAAAATTACAAACTAAAAAATTTAACTACACATTACCTTATCCCTCCACTACCCGATCAGGTGGCAACAAGGTCAGCGGTCTCCAAGCTATTGCCTTCCGGAATATGGGTGTACCCAAATATCCCCTGGAGCGAATCATGCTACTCTAGGAGCTTACTCACCATGGAACCAATCCCATCATCTTCTTCAACATCGTCGTTCTATTTATCAATCTCGCATACCTCAAGCTCAGAAAAGCACGATCAACTTCGACATACCCTCAAACTTATCAAGAAGGGGGAAAAAGTGTGCATTATCCTCAACTTTTTTGGTATACGCTTTATCCACAACCCACTTTGCTTCAGCTTTGAAGTGTTCTATATCACTAGCAACCGGTGACCCCGCTCTTGAAAAAATAAAGAAAGTTAGAAAAAATCAAACTGGTGAAAGTATGGAGGAAAATTTTGGAAGAGAACAAGGGGGTCTTTGAAAGAGGGAGGGGAAAAGATGTAGTAGAAATGTAGAAGAGAATACACCTTCTCTTGGACTTAAGATTATGTGCGTTGCGTGCTCGATCTAGAAATCTTGGAAAATTTATTGATGAACTGTCACTAAACTAAAAAAATAAAGAAAAGAAAGAACTGGGAGTTGGCGCCTACTTATATAACGGGCTGCTTCCTTACCAAGTCATCCAGCATTTTCCCTCCTCTCCTAACAGCCAAGTGACTTTCACTGCTCTAGTTCGATTATAAAACTACTCACTATCCGAAGTGTGATTCTAGTCGCACGAACTTTTCCATGTGCACCACCACCTAACATCTGCAATCTTAGCGTACATCTCGACGAAGAGGTTTTTAAATTCACCCATTTTCAAAAAAAATTCACACGGGGGTACCTAAGATCTGCAGGACCTCTATTCCTTAACATGACAAGCTCCATATTCAACTTAACGTTCATTATTTCTTTCTCAACAACCAAAATTTTGTAATTACCATTTCTATTTCCAATTGCTCACATCTCTACTTAGACCACTTCAACTTCTCATGCATCTCAACACTCACATCCTTCATCACCTCAGCATATTTAGTAGCACGTTGAGATACATTTGCTACAGCATCCCGCAACTCCAAACATAAAAACCACTCCTTTAGGAGACAAACCAAATCATGAGCCAAAATAAAAGTAAAACACACAACCCTTACCTAAGATAGCAAGGCCTCAAGATCCTTCGAGTCCACATTTGGACAGGGTACAACGATAGCCTTGCTAGCCCTCTTATCATTCATACTCACATGCAAAAGGGTTCAAAACCAAATGCCGCCCCAAAACCCTGCAAAGTTGTAGTGTCATCATTGGAACCTTTTCCAGCCCTATGATTCTTCTGAGACATGCGCTCTAAAGAAGTCTAGGCACACCTTTCCTCATTTCCTCTCTTAATGTCTATAGGTTCCAAAGACACAATCTTCGATAGAGACATGAACCAAGCACAAAAAAATGAACATAATATACTTCAATTTTAGAAAGATAGAAAAACACAAGGACATTAACAACAACAACCTTTCTTTCCCTTAGGACTGCATATCTTCACCACATGTGGGTGTAATTCCCTCACAATCAGACTCTTCTTAGTTAGATTCCCTAACTTGTCGAACATGGGTTCAAATGGAAAAACAGAGTTCTAGGGGGTAAAGGATTACATTCCTCATCTTTATAAAGACATACTTGTCCCTCCAAAGCCCAAAATTACTAGGGAACCCCTTCAGAAGGTGAATCTTAGACATGATGGGGTAAAAAGTAAACAAACCCTCATTACCAGCACTTCATAATTCATAAAACCTAACAAAATCCCCAACCTTTAGCTCCCTATTATCACTTCGACACACCTTCTTATAACTGGTCACTAGGGTCAAGCATCTCCGATGAAGCTGCGCAAGGGAAACATCATGTTTACCCAAAACTCATCTAATAAATCCGAGGCAGGCAAGCAGGGTCAGACCATACATAAAATGGTGTTCATAAATACTAAAATAGCTAGTAAGAGGGTTCCAGCAGCTCTAAATGCCAACGGGAAACTTCACCTTGAATGAACTTTACTAAACTCACTAATGACTCAAGATTCATAATACTGTCATACTCTCGATTACTTTGACTAACTTCTTCTTCATCCACACCCTCCTCCCCAATAACCACCCTTTCGTCACGACCCACCTTATCGTCACCCACATTAGAACAGGTTACACAAAAAGAAGGCTCAGAATGCACATCTACCATGCTTAGAACAAAAGAAAATAAAAGGAGCTACTACCTTCGAAATGTGAGAGTCAAGATGATCCCATCTAATATCTAGCAAAGTGAAACAATTTGAGGTACGCTAAACAAATTACCCTAATAACTCTTTATGATCATAAAAACGTGACTCAAACGTGCACATTTTCAATAAGAAAATATTTCTTGAGTCAGTTGAAAAAGGAAGTCGTCAATTGGTAGACGAGCCCGGTAATGATTACTTACCAAGTGATTTGCTAGACATATCAAATTTCCTCGATTTGAGTAACTTTTTATCTCGTTCTCTGATAGAATAGAAATGGTTATTATTTCATCCACGAAACTATGCATCACTTCATGTTCGCTCCATTAGCCTTCCCCAAAATCAAACACACTATGTTTTGATTTTGAGTAAATCTTGTAAACACTATACCCCATCAAGGCTTTCCGGTTGGGAAGAAGCTTAATCTAACCTGCATATTATAGAATCATCTATGACCATTTCATCTCATGCGGGGAAGCGAATCTAAATAGTTCGCTCACGAGCAATCATATCCATGTAAAGAGTACGGATCACCAATACCATCGCATGTCCCACTAATTCCATGACCAAGCACAAGGAAAGGAAATGGTGCATGCTATGATTACACGATCTAGAGATCTTTAAGAAGGGAAGAGAAGTATATACCTAAGGGTAAATAACCAAAAACATAACAAAATGAGTATATTCTCGATTCTGACTCGGCCGTTTAAGTTTCTACCCGAGAACCTTTCCAAGGAGCTTCCTGCAGGTACCTGACAAGAGGATCGTATCGGCCGGCCTTGAAGTTTATCTCTATATAGAAGGAAGACCCACAACACTAATAAAGAGAGGTTATTCACATTTTACCCTACAATGTTTAAGATTCACCTTGTGAAAGGTTTCCCTAGTAATTATAGCCCTTGAAGGGATAGGTATTTTGTGTTAATGACGTTGAAGGTAAGCCTATGCCTTTATGGAAATATGTTGTTCCATTGAACCATGGTCCAGTAGAGTAAGGAAGCTAACTGAGAAGATTTTTCTTCTGAGGGAACTATACCCACATGCGACAAATATAGGTTATCTTAAAGGAAAGAAAGGTTGTTATTACTAGCATCGTAATATTTTTGTTTTACTATGTTCGTAAAATAGGGGTTTTATGAGGTTCATTCTTTCGTGTTTTGGTGTACGGATGACTTTGTCGAATATTGTTTCTTCAAGGCATACCAAAGCTCACTTAGAGCGTCAATCTCAAAAAAAAAGGCTGATCAAGGTTCCCATGAGACGTTTTTTGCTTCGAATAATAGTGGAGTGGCATCTTGTTCCGAGCCTTCTTTGCTTGTGGGTAAAAAGAATAAGGAGGCCAGTGGGGCTGCGGTGCGATTCTTCTTAGTTGTTTGACTACTGCAGACGGGAAAGACCCTACTGCCATATTGACTCAAGTATGGGTCATATGTATTTTTTTATTGAAATTATTGATTATGTCTGTGAAAATTTTTTAAAATGAGTTTTGTGTTCGTAGTTGGGGCAATACTATGGCGACTATGGTGTGGCATGTCACTAGCTATGCTGAAGTGATGAAGGATATGAATGTGGAAGTGGTCAAGCTGCGGAAGGGGGTGAAGCGATTGAATGAGAGGTGTGAGTAGTTGGATAAAGAAGTGGGAAGCAATAAGTTTTGGTGATGAGAAAGAAAGAGTGAATGCTGACTTGGCCAGGGAACTTACCAAGTTGCAGAATTAAGGTCCTGTATATCCTAGGTACACTCATGTGTTGATGAACAAGTTGTTAAAAACGTGTGGTTTTTACAAATTCCTCAATGAGATGTACGTTATGATCGTGGATGTGGTGTGCAGGGAAAAGTATGTGTGCACAAAATCCCACTTTGGATATTGTGGGGTTACCGGATGCTAGCAATGTAAGACGCAGTGAGGTTAAAGCTAAGTGTGTGGTGGATGGTGCGTATACCCAAAAGGTTATAGATAATGTGCACTCACTCCCTTTTCCTGAGGAACGAAATGGCATGCTTAGGTTGTCGTGCTCAGCGAGCTTGAGTGATAAGAGATTGATCAGTATGAGGATGAAGATGCTGAAGAATAATATGGCGTTACTGCCATGGTGACTGAGCTCCTGCAACATCATTTCTAGCTTTCGAGATGTTTGGTTACACCCACATGTCGGAAGGGAATTATGCAAAGATGGTTGACACGTTGTGACGGGATCCAGTATTGGGAGGTAAGGGTAAGTGTAGCTTAATTGTTTTGGGTTGTAGTTTTGGTTGATCATATCTAGACTTTACTTGCTAAGTATTTAACTTAGATAAACATGCATAGTAATAAAGATTTCACTTTCTTAATGTACACAAAGGAAGTTATTTCAAGTGGAGATTAATAACTAAAATAAACGATTAACAACTATGATTAAAAAAGTGACAGAAATACTATGAGAACAAGTCTTAGGTCCAATTGATTTTCGCTTACAACTTACTGGCTAATCCTTGAAATAAGATACAATTTATGGATTTAAAATTACAATAAATATGTGCCTAATATAACTGTAAAATATGCTAATCATAACTAGTTATTCTATACAAACAGCATATCAACAACAGTTCAGCTAACCTCTATGAGATGAAGGGGAATGATGGGTCAAGAGGGTCTACATCACGAATGAGTTTTCAATATGGAGGAGTATTGTCAAGAAATTCCAATGGTCAAGAAAGTTGTGGGTCACTCCCTGGCTACGAGAAATGAGAATCTGTCCACAACAGCACACTGGGAAATGCACTGCGGTTTCCATGAAGGTCTTGATTCTAAATTAATATCGTTTAGCTAGTGCACCCATCAAACTTCATGTTTTAAAGTTGTTAATAAGCTAAAACATGTAAACTTTGATGAGGAAAGACATTTCATCATTCACATCATTAACCTCTTGTCATTCCAAAAGGAAGGAGGCAGAATTGTGACCGTATAATGAAGTGTAACGGGTAGCATTCATAGTTAGAGATTCTTTCAATCGCTGGTCAAGGGGTGGAAACTATAAAATCAAGCTAGCTCAAATTGGAATAGTTGAAAATATGAGGGTCACAGCCAAATTAGAGTACACTAGCAACTGAAGAAAAACCTATCTTGAGGTAGAAGTATACCAAAAAAGTATGGGTAATTAACGAAGAACCTTGGGAAATTGATGGCTTTGAAGATGCGTACTCTCCTATGCCAAGGCTTTCACCGCAAGCCCCACAAAATTGAGTGAGGGAAAATTTTACATGGTCGAGCTTATCACCCAACCTCAATGTGTCTCATTTGTTAAATTAAATATTGCATAAGTTAGCATTGAATGTGTTGTAGCTAATGGTACTGTGTATGACTGTTAGCTTTTTTGTCCCTAACTTTTTGGTGGTGTTTATTAACTGGTATTCTGAATTTTTTAGGTTGTTGCTCAAAGCTTGCCTTTTGTTTAAAAGATACATGGAGTTCATCACTCTGAACTTGCTGAAGAACTTGGAGAAAGAAAATGCAAGTTCAATTGTGCGACAAAACACTAAAGAATATTCTATGCTTGTGATGAGAACTCATGAGGTGATAGATGATCCAAGGACTCACGAGTTAATTGACAAGATGGCTATTGATTTTGTAAAGAACACTCGTAGATCACTGCTTACATTCTCTCTTGGAGTATAAGGGATTGATGAAATAATTTTTGGATTGTTGAACATGATGTTGTAAATGAAGAATTATGGTTTAAAAGTTGTAACTATGAATTGTTGTTTGGATTGCTGAAATTGTTTGTTAGGATTTGAAATTGTGATGAATTGTGTGTGGATGATTTAAAATTACGATTTGATATGTTTGACTAATTTGATGAACGAATGATGGTGCATTCAAATTGGGTGAAATGAATACAAGTTATAGGTTTAGAAGTTCTAGTTCTAAGCCAACTTAGACAACATTGTATGCATGTTACTCGGTTGAGTAATATAAATAACTGAACTTATCTCAAACAAATGCAGTATTTAGGTTAACAAATACAACGTGTAAGGAAACAAATGTGACTTTTACGGTGACTTTACAGCGGGAGTTTTTGTGCCAAAATCAGTAGTTTGGCTCTTTTTTCTAAACTTGACTTTAACCTTTTGCCTCGTCCTTTTGTTTTTTTGTGGATGGATCAAGTACCTTTGGTGCATGTGTTATTTTCGAGTTAGTATGGCCACTTGTGGCGGATTTCTCAATGGTATTTATCTTTGAAGTGGCCAGTTCTTCAATATTCGATGAGTATGTTTCAAACATATCTTCAAGAATCCTTCTAGATTTTGACTTTCCTTTGTTGTTTGAACCTAAATTTTAGCATTTTCTCCTTGATAAGACACGAATATGCTAATTTATTAACTCAATTGACACTTTCTTACATTGTATTTTATTGGTGGTTAGCTTGGAAATTGCATGTTTTACCGAATAGGGGGTTAGGATCACCTTGTGTGGTTATTTATTCTAATTTCCCTATGTCGTGAGCATTTAGTTAGCAAAAAAATTTCCTCCGTAATTGGATCAAGATTAGAAGATTTTGTATGCTTAGTGGAGATCGGGTCATCGGAGAAGGCCATTTGTTGGGATGGTAGTATATTAAAAGCCACTAATTAAGTGGTAGAAGATTTCTTGAAGTAGGAATGAAGAAAAGAAGAAGCAGAGCGAGAAAAGAAGCAAAGGAAAAAATTAAAGGCCAAGGATACTGGTATACACCTCCCTGAACCATATGAAGCCCACCAAAAGGTAATATAACGAGCCCAGTGAATCAGATAAAGAAGTAACTTCCTTACTCTCGTGAAGCCAAAGGCTAAATTAACACATTGCCTTTAGCGAACCCTATCAGTGAACCTTAAGAGGAAAATGGCTCTCACCCATGATCATTTCACCAAAACCATGATTTAGGAACATCATCCATAATCAGCAAAGATTACGATGAATATCAGCTATATATAGTGACAATTTGAAAGATAAGAGCATTCTTCCAGATACTATTCATACATTGATCATACATTGACTTTGGCATCTGAGATGGATCCTGGGGACTTACCTAGGACCTTGTTATGCTGGTTTCACGAGGCTAGCATAAGCATTGCGTTGATTAAAGATATTTTGTTAGTCCAAAAGAAATCCCCGCATCAGTAGCGCCATCTGTGGGAAAATATTTTTATTTTTTACACCTTCACAGTATCTGGACAAGGACAGGTCTCATAACAAAAGAGGAAAAATAGTACGCTCCAAAACAAATTAAGAATAGACTAAATTATTTTTTTTGGTCCCCAACATATATTGAAATACCACCTTTTGGTCCTCATTCGCAAAACTGCGTACATCCAGCATCCAACAAACCCAAAACGATTTGTTTGGTCCCCAAACCCATTTTTGGGCAATTTTTTGCCAATACAGGCGCACGTGACCGGCACGTGTCGTATTATTCCGACATGCATAGGGGTCAAATCATAATTTTACTCATCAAGGCCATTTCTACTTTTAATTCATCCAAGACTAACCCAGATTCTATGTAATCCAAGGCTTTCACGACCCATTTCAGGTCCTAGGTCATGGCCCCTATGCAGGTGAGCCTGGGTTTCAGTTCCCGACCCTCAACCACCACTCCGACGGATTCATGTTTGCAAACTTCTGCGGTCCCAACTCAACGGTCCAACTGGGTTGATGATTGGGTGATCGGTCGAATCGGTGGCTGGCACCGACAGCCTCCAGAATTGGTCGATTAGGTCCCAGTTCAATAAAGCATCTTTTGGGCCTTCAGATTCATATTTTGTCAGCTCAGTCCCACCAAAAAATGTTGCCAAGAGAACGTACCCCTTAATTTTAACTGGCTCAAGCTCCGGTGCGCCGATGCTGAGTGTAACGGCTATGTTATGAGCTATGTTGCCGCCGGCGGAGTCACCATAGATGAACACTGAATTGAAGTCGGCGACCTCTATTAGCCAAGTGTCTGGCTCTTCAGCAACGGCTTGATGCTGGAGCCACTTCACGGCTGAGAAGCCGTCGTCGATAGCCGTCCGGAGCCTGTTTTTTTTGTGCAAGGCGGTAGTCAGAGGAGATCGCCACGGCTTGGAGTTCCTTAGCGAGCTTGAAATAGTAATTTTGGTAGTTGGGCCAGGTGCGTGAGCCGATGTAGAAGCCTCCTCTGTAGATGTAGTAAAAGATCGGAAGCTTAGAGGAGAAGGGAGGCACTGCCAGCTTGTAGAGGCGGAGGTGGAGATCATGAGCCAGGTTGAACATGACGTCCTTCTAGTTAACCGACCCATCATCTTCAACAGGGATGTCGAAGCTCGGCTCTGACATCCGTACGATTGAATGGCAGTGGCGCGGCTGATAGGTCTGCGATGTGTTTGATGATTTGTTTAAGAGAAATGGGATGAGCAATTAAGGGCCTGTTTGGTTTTGATGAGTAAAATTACGATTTTACACCTTGGCATATCGGAATAATATGGCATGTGCACATGTATTGAAGGAAAACTGCCCAAAATATATTGAAGGAAAACTGCCCAAAATGGGTTTGGGAACCAAACAAATCATTTTGGGTTTGTTGGATGCCGGATGTACGCATTTTTACGAATAGGGACCAAAGGATGGTATTTCAATATATGTTGGGGACCAAAAAAATAATTTAGTCTAAAGAATAATAGAGAAAAGGAATATGATTAGCAGCTGCAGTTAATAGGTGGAAACTGCCACCATGAGACACAAAGATGATAGAGCTAGCTACAGTACAAACTTGAAAACCTCGACAAGGTTGGAGTAAACGAGGGAAACAAGATAAACCAAAGCAAAACACAATGAAAACATGCATCGTTGTATCACTTCGCCATAACTAAGATATGTATACACTCAGGTACGTAAAACATAAACATCAACCTCGCGCAACATAGAACTTCATTCATAAAGTTCTTAGAAAAAATACTTCTATGAATGTATTAGAATTTCCATATGACATATAATAAAATCCTTGCATAATCCAAAGATTTTATCATGTAGAAATCTATCCCCAAAATAGAAGATGTAGACCTCGCGTAGAAACAAACATATGACCGCCATATAATGATGGCCATACGCTAAACCTGAATTAGTAAAGTGTATAGTGTTCAAACGCTCACAAATTGTAGTCAAACTCTAAAAAAATAGATGATACACACTAGCCAAACCTAAAATTCAGTACAATATAACTAGCTTCTGAATTGTGAACTACCCAACCTATAAGCATGGGTGGTGAAAGCAACATCGATACAGACTGGTTGTGAACTCCAAGCAAGGTGGGTGATTATCATCCGATTCAAGATCATGTCTTGTACTCCGTAGTGAACCCCAGTCGTGGGTGCACCAACCTGAAAGCAGGCAAGTATGCTAGAGAACGATGAATTGCTATCAGGAAATTATCATTCTCCAACAACACTCCACCCAGTTCTAGCATAGCCAAACCTAAACCTGAGGAGTACCAGGTGTGTTTGTTGACTATGCAGCCTATCGCCCCCTTAGATCCAAGCCACCGCAAGTTTATCCTTCTACTCGCATCTTTACCTCTTGACCTCTATAAAAGATAGTCGGAGGATGGAAATATCACCATCATACTTCATCCCCTCGTTTGTTGATCTCAATCGCCGATCCTACATAATATAGTACCAAAGGCCTCAATATACATACAATTCATAGTGAGTAACAAAAACATATACTGCACGCTTACAGCCTACATGAGGTTTCCCAAAAAATCCCCAATCTAGGTCACTGGCAATAAAAATAATCTCTCTGAATAACTCACCCAATACGGATTACTACCAAACCAGTAAGTTCTCCAAACAACAAACTACTCATACAAAAATACAACTGATTATCTTTTGGTATAGCCACCTTATATAGAAAGTGGATGGGAATAGAATTTTTTAAAAAAACATTAAGATAATGTATCTAAAATTTTGCGACTATGTGCCTGCCCACAACCACCTTACCCGCTACCCTTGTATTGGAAAATGGAAAATTCACGCGTAATTACCCTCGATAAGTCAAAATGACATGTCCACATGGCATAATTATCTCCTAAAACCAAGCCCAATACCAGCCCATACAGTAAACACTTCATTATTCCCTCTAAACTGCCGGACGCAACGCAAGTGGGAAAATCACCTATGGATTTTCTCGGTAAGCGAAGAAACAACCCAATAACAAAGGGGTAAGGATAAAGCGGCTTTGTATACGCCCGGAAAATCACCAATCTCACGACACAAACGGACATTCCACCTCATTTTCTGAAACCAAAGATAAAGAGAATATCGCGACTTCACATACATCTGGATATTCAACAGCCACGTGACACAAGCAAAAGTTTGATTTTTCTCGCTATATATTGCCAGACACCACACATTTTTACCATGGAGAGGGAACCACGGCTTCACATACGAATGGAAGATCTCCATCCTCATGGCATAAGCGGATGCCTACCCATGCTCAAAGAAATAAAACATCCACCACCAATACATCCCAATAAATAAATGACTACACAAAGGATCAAATATTTTTTTTTATAAATCAAATAAAAATATTAAAAATACACGCCAAATTACAATAATTAAACATCAAATAAAAATGCTAAAATGCACATCAAATTACAATTAGTAAAACATTAAATATAAACACTAGAATATGCTTCAAAATAGAACGAATAAACATCAAACAAAAACACTAAAGTGCACATCAATTTACAACAGTTAGACATTGAATAAAAACACTAAAATGCGCATCAAGATAGAACAGATAAAGATCAATTAAAAAATGCTATAATACATGTCAAATTATAAGTGATAAACATCAAATATTTCTTTTTTAAAGTTATAAAACACCCGGAGGTGGGGATATTATTAGGACTCCAACTCTTAAAAAAATGAAATACATTCAATTTGAACCACAACTGACTGAGGCAGCATAATTGCCTCTACCCCACGTGTTAATTATTATAGTCTTCTCAATCACACGTGTTAATTACTATCTTTGGTCGGACATCTCTAAATTTCCAAGATAAAGGAATATGGTCACTAGGAGCTTGTGA
>JAULKJ010031172.1:0-17225 GCA_032355405.1 Rubia balearica
GCACAATAGCAAAAGCTTCAAAATAGATTAAATCAAGAGTCTCAAGTCATGGGCTTGGAAGATAAATCAATTGCTCCTAAGATAGTGTTTAGCTACTACTAATCATACTAATATTCATGAACAAAATCATACATAAACAAAGAGAGAAAGAATGAAGAGAAATGACAAACTAGGGTTTGAAGAAGAGGAATTTCGGCCAAGAGAAAGATGAGAAATGAATATACGGATAGGATTATTTATAGTACACAAGTGCGTGAGAAAAAAGTAAAAAGGTGAAACGGGCGCTGGGCGCGCGGTGTGCTGGACGAGCGTGCGGGCGCTATGTCACCCGGCTGGAGCGGCGCACGACATGTGAGCGGGGGCACGCGCTATCAGGCGCTGCCCACGCGTTCGTGGGTCCGGGGGCAACATTTTGCCTGGCTTCCGTCCGCGCGGCCGCGCGGTTGAGCGCGCTGGCAGCGTGCTCTCTTCTTCACCCGGTCGGCCGGTCGGTCTTCGTTCTTCAATTCCGGACTTTTATTCTACCAAATTGTATTGGCTCTCACTTCTAAACCCTTATTTCTTTGTGAATCTTCATTCTTGAATATTTAATCACAACCATGACCATAAATAAGGATACAAAAATCCATTTGACTTAACCTAGGTTACAAAATGAAGGATTTAGATACGATAACCGAAAATGGTTATCTAAACCCCTTATGATGTAAACCTACCTAAATGTAGTAATCTTCCAACAAAAACAAAACAAAAGAGGTGTTAAATGCCTTGGAAAATACATGCTTTTGACGTCTTATCACGTTAACCATTAGAATCGTGAACCTTTCCGAAGCACAGAAAAGCGCGACTTTCTCCATGTAGAGATCCCCAACGTTCTCGATCGAGATCGAGCGAAGGTGGTAATTGATGTACTGCAGAGTATACTCGAAATGCAGCTCCTTAACGTGAAAATTTGAATAATAGAAATTTTTGGGGAAATTCTCCGGAAGCGGTTCGCCGTACTGTGGAAGTGATTAGGTCATGGGTAAGTGTGTCCGACTCGGATTGTCTCGTTCTAGCTTGATGATCCAGCCCTTGGAATGATTGTCGTCGCCGGCGGCGGCGGCGGTGGAGATGTAGTAGATGGGGCGTTTGGATTGGTAGAAACCCCAGGAGGTGTTGGAGATTTCGTCATTTGGGATGATTGGGAAAGGGCAAGTTTCGGCTTCAAAACGGTGTCATTTCGTGCAGTCACCGTAGAGCAACATGTTAGAAATAAGTCAGGTGAGAAACAAAAGGGAGAATAAGTCAGGCGAGAATATAAAGCAAAAATACAGAGCACAAATAAAACGGGTAAAAGGACAAAAATGCCCTGCCTACCAATGACGGAACATTGGGGGGATCAGGGGGGTGCCTGGTACCGGCCAATTTTTTTTTACAATTAGTATTTATATTTTTCTTGTGTTTTCTTTGTTTGTGTATGGTAAAAAAAGGTTGTGGTCCCCCCAAAATAAATCCAAGCTGCAAGATATAATGTATACTTTTTTTTTAAAAAAAAAGTTTAGAGTCCAACACGAAATATAATTTTTTTTACCTTTAATATTATTCAAATTATATTTGATTTTTATGTAATATTTTTGTCTAATCCAAATTGTACATATAATTTTAAATGTGATTCTAATTACAAGTATACTATTAACCGGAAAACAAATACATGCAAGTATAGTATTAACCGGATTTTTTTACAAGTAATGTATTTTCTTTAGCACTGTTTTATCTTTAGCATTTGATTTTTCCCCTTTAAATGCTATAATCTACCAAGTCCATCTCTTGAAAGATGCTTTTTACATAAGTTATGGAAAAACCAAGGTTTAAACTGCAAATTATAATAAATGAAGAGAAATTTTTTGGGTATTTTTGGGTTGTATTAATCGGGTCATAAACTTTATAACTACTACACATTGCATAATAAACTTTTAATATTGCAACTAAAATATTTTACATTTTTATTATTCTAATTAAAGCTCATCTTTCCATAAAATTATAGAAAGACGATCTTTCCGAATACTTTGCCTAATCTACTATGCTTTGTTATTTTAATGGTCGACTCAAATTATTATTTTTACAAAAATTCGGTCCACCCTAAATGAAATTCCTGATTCCGCCCTGCCTACCATTGTGTCAACCACACCATTTTAGTGGATTTCTTTTGTATAATTGTATTATACGGGGAGACGAGCTTCACGACCAAGTGCCTTAAGTTCAACATCGAGCCCAGCTATAAGTTGTTTCATTCTTTGTATTGTCTATCGAGAAACAAGTGGGGCGTTGATGATGGTGATGACAAGATACCCACATTCAGTGTTCGAAATAAGGGTGCGAGGCCCTTGGATATTTTGACAAGAACTGCTAGTTGGATGCAGAAGTCATTGACTTTCGACAGCTTGGTGTATGAGGTTCCTCAACGAAATCCTCATTTGGAGCTAGGGGACTTCAAGTCTTTCGAGATTCCGACAAAGTGTGTCGTCGATGTGCTGACGTTGCAAATATGGTCTCACACCAGTGGCTATACGTGTTCTTTGGAGGAGTCAAAGGTTTTCTTTGTTGATCGATTGGTTCTAATGGCCAAGCCGTAAGCTTTGTATGGGGTTTCTCCCGTAGCAGATGATTCACTTGTCTATTTATTCCTGACGATAAGTTCTATCGATTGAAACTAGAGTTTTGTATTATTTGCAGGGTATAAGAGTTATAATCAAATCGTCTTTCGCGAAATCAGTAAGTTTCATTGGATCAAACTTCTCTTAGAGTTGAACACAACTGCTTAATTCTATTGTTTGTTTTGCTGTCATCCAATAACTTTGAACTCTGCTCTGCAAGTGCCGATTAACTTGGACCAACCACCAGAGTAACTCCATGTATTTTTTATTGAAAAATGCTTATATAACCCTCGATTCTTTTATGTGCTAATATAACCCTCATTTTTAAAAAAAAGTGTTGATATAACCCTGGCCTCACCTAAATAAGGGTCAAATGTGGCCTTTGTCGAACGCAAATGAAAAGTCTGATTTGCCCTTTAAAAGAAAAGAAAAATGTGTTTCTATTACCCTTTCTCCTTTCATAAGTGGCAATATAACCCCCAATTTTTCAAAAGTGTTAGAGTTAAATGAAATGACTTATTTTCCCCTCTTAAAAATTTTAATTTTAAAATAAAATGTTTATTGACCATTTTGCCCTCCCAAACCCTATATCCCAAATCTCCCATTCCTTCTCATTTTTGCAATTCATTCTCAGTTATGCAACATACATGCGCTTATGGGTATTTCTCTTCTTCAACCAAATCTTCATTAATGGGCCACTATAATAATAACCTATAAAAGTCCATGGCGGAATTTACAAATCCAGGGATTCGATATCTCATCTCTGCCCTGTACCGAGAGATTCCCTGATCCCGTTCCACCAATTCGTGGATGCTCACAAGGCTCACGTTCCCAAAGCTCACAAGTTTGTGGTATTTGTATTATCAACGGGAGATGGCGGGGAGGTCTGGAAGGCGGCGGACGATGTCGGAGAGGGCGGGAGGGTAGCGAACGATGATAGGGAGGTCAAGAAGGCGGCGAGCGATGTTAGAGAGGCCGACAATGCTCGTGGTCTAACTCAGTCCAGGTCTTCCTGGACCAATTTTGTGTAGATTCCGATTTGTGTAGCAAAGAGATAGGTTTGTTTTTAAATTTTGATTGCCCAAACTAAGGCTAAATGCCACAGATTTCTATATTTCTTTTGTAATTTTATTTGGGTGTTAACAATAATGAGATGAAGTAAAATAAGTGTAAAAATATTTTTGATTGGACTAAAAAAAGGGGCTTTCAAGATAAAAATGTATAGATTTTTTGAGATATTGTTTGTGTTCTAATAGTGGGCCCACAATAGGGGTAAAATTGTCCAAAATGAATCTGAAAATTTAGAAGGGGTATATTGGTCATCTTATTAACATTGGAATTTGACCAGCCAATGCCGATTTTCGGCGAGAGGGTTATTTTTGTACTTTTGAATGCAGGTAGTGGGTATGAATGCACTTTGAAAAATGGAGGAGGGTTATGTTGACACTTATCAAAGAACTGGAGTATCATTTAAGCATTTCTCTCTATTTTTATTTATTATTTTATTAAAATCCTTCTAAAATCTATTAATCTTAAATTAATCCAATAAAAATTATTTCGAGGTAAACTACCCTCAAAATTATTTCTTAGTAAACTACCAAATTTAATATTAACAAGGGAATTTGGGCCATTTCAATTTAGTTTTGGCAGGTGAAAATTCAGATTTCATAATTCACGTTATCTTTTTTATCACTGGCAAGCAGTTAAGTGGCATTTTAAAAAAATTCATCCCCGACTTTGATTGTAAATTCTCTTACAGTCGAATAACAATCAGTAGCATTTCTGAATTTTAACAGATGGTGTTCCATAATTTTAACAATCAAGCAAGACGAGTCCCATAATTTCCATATTCAATTGAGTGAACTGGAACTCCTTGTCAATCGATTTAACTAGTAGAGCCATTTTAGCTAGCCTATTAGTAGGATGCCAGGATGATTACCCTCTCTCATTACATGTATTAACTACGAAAATGCTAATATGTTTATAGACATGAAAGGTATAATCATATATCATCCGAGCAATGATAAAAAGAGCGAAAATTTATAGTGACTGATATAACCATAATGAAAAGACAAATGAATCCCTAATTAGTTGCACAATTCAAGGAAAATGATTAGTGATTTAGTCTTTTATTACATAATTCACTGTGAGTTTCACTATAAATTTTCACGCTCTCTATCACTCGTATCATCCAAGGGGCATTAGTGGAGTATTAACAAAATTTTAGGGCATTTAAACAATTTTTTTAATTACAAGATTAGAATGAGTGTCTTTACCAAATTCTATTCCCAAATGAATGTCAAGGCTTCAAATGGCTAATCTAAATGATGATTTTGTTCTAACAAAATCTCCTAAATTGTCTTTTATTATCATCCCAGTACCACATGTTTTTGTAAGACTATCCCAAGCAACATCCACATTAACTTTTATCCATGAAGAATGAGATTTTCTAGGAAGTCTAAGATGAGTAAAGTTCTACAAGTGATACAAGATGTGTTTTGAAAAATAAGTTCTCTCTTTCATTTGGTTTCCAGATGAGCCTATCCTCTCTATCATTGATTACTTCTGCCTCCTGTAAGAAATTAGAAATTAGCAATTAGCAATGCAAAAGCCGATATGCAATGGTAATTTAGAGAAATGTGATTTTATATAACTTATCTACTTGATATAAGTGTCAATATAACCTTTTGATAATTGAAAATGTAGACATAACCATACCTAGTTAATGTAAGTGTCAATATAACCTTTCCGACATCTGAAGGCCGGATTCGAAGGAAAAGTCAATTATACTCATTTACGAATGTGCTGATATAACCCCATAAGTTTTTAAAAAATGTTGATATAACCCTATAAGTTTTAAGAATGTGCTAATATAACTCTATCAGTGATCCGGCGGTGGTCGGCGGTTGTCCGACGAACTCAAATTCAGATTTTAACACTAAGGGTATTTTGGACATTTTACATACTATCAACGCCGGAAAATAGAAGTCAATAACGGAAATGAGGTGTGAGGGTTATATTGGCACTTACATTAACTAGTTATGATTATTTTTGCACTAAAAATTATTTGACCGTTATATTGATACTTATGTCAAATAGGTAGGATTATATTAGTACATGTCATAGCATAAATGCCTACTGTTTATGAATTCAGCTATTGTGCGATCTGCTGCAATATTCAATGAATGTGGACCACATTTATCAATTAATAATGGACCATAATTTGTCTGGTTCGCTTTCCAAACATTACCACGTATAACCCTCGATGATTTTCAGCAATTTAGTTTATTGACATCATTCTTTTCTCTTTTTATTTTATTTTCTTGCACTAGGTGGCTGATCCGCACTCCACGATATTGTTAATAAATTGAATTTTTCACGGGAGATTTTACTAACCTGTAGAGTGGTACATTCAAAAGATAGAGATTTATAAGTTGCACCCGTGGACCCAATCTTTCCATTGGATTCAATGTCATTGGGCAAAACTAGGAAGATTAAAAGAAGAGAGAAGGGTTATACCCTTTCTCACTCTACATACTCTTAGAAAACTAGGAAAATGAAAATACAACTAATGCCCCAAACTTAAACCTAGTAGACATAGGTTCTTTATATATTAGGTAGAAAAAAGGGTCTCCAAGAGGCCCAAAAGCCAAGAGAAACTCTAGCTGGAATGAAAGCACGGGCCATGCAATAGTACACTGCCCGTGCAATAGGCACGAGCCGCCGGCTGGAAGGATGATCCCTTGCATCTAAGTGGTGCGGCTATATGAATCCATGCGGGACGCCGACTGATAGTATTTTTTTATCTACTAAACGGCGCACCCCGTGCATATCCGTGCGGGCCGCGGACTGGAGCTGAGCATTTGCCCTTCTGATGGCACGACTGTACAAAACGATGGGGGATGTGGTCGGTCTTTGGATTATGATCTTCAAGGTGTACAGGCAGTGCAATAGGGCACGACCCGTGCTCATACTTAGCCACATGATCACATTGAACGACACGGGCCGTGCAATTCCTTGCGGCCCATGCCCTTACTTAGGCACCACCAATTTGGTTGGCACGGGTCGTGCAATAGAACACGGTCGTGCCAATCTTCAAATTTTATCTGGGCTTCAACTCCTTTCTCCTTGGTGCATTTCCATCTACTCCCACAATTAAGCATGTGGCCATCGGTCTACTACCATCTTTGCGAATGCCCTTCTACTCCAAAGTGCTTGCGAGAGCGATCTACAATGAAACTCACAAAATAGGGTCTAGATACTTGTACGGAGATAGCATCCATTGGGTCTAAATAAATCTACAAAATGATGGATTTAGGAAAGAAAACCAACAAAGACTATCCAAACTCCTTGTGATGTAAAACCCAATTAAACCTAGAAATCAACCATACAAAAGATACTAATAAGTGTGCTAAATTCATTGGTTTGATCATGCTTCAATGTGTAGATCAATTATCCCACACTTAAACCTTTACTCATCCTCGAGTAACCAAGAACGAACAAAGATCTAAGAGGAACATATCATGCAAAGAGTTCCCCAAAGCATTCAACATTTATTCTTAGACTACCCCAATTCCCCCAAAGATGTAAGAATCTCACAACTCTCCTTCCCCAGATAAAGTAAGTTATCCTATTCAACAATCGTACCAATAAAAAGATGAAGTTCACAAAGATGAGTGTAAAGCTAAGTTACTCTACCAAAATGACTTCCAAAAGACAATCAAAGAAAATCACAGGGTTTTTTTTCTTCAATTTTTCTCAGTTTGTCTAGGAGCCCTTTTGGTTTTCAATCCCAGCATCCCACAAATGTTTCCTCACTTCTAATCACTTTTCACACCATGGCCTCTCACTTTTGCATAGGTTTTTCAACCTATCTGGGCCTTTTCCATTGTTGTCTAAGTCTTCCTTTCGAATTTTTGACTTACCTGGGTGTATATATATATATTTTTTTTCAATTTTAATTTTTCAATTTTTTGTGTAGCACAAAATGCCTCAAAGGTGGGCTTTATACTACAATGAAGATAAACAAAACCAAAATAACACCAAAACACAAAGGAATCTTGTTGGAACTCCAAAGTGCCTAACTACTCCCTCCTCTATACTTACAATCTTGCATTGTCCCCAATGCATCATAAAAAGTAAAAATCATAAATGGAGTAGGGAAAATATTAAGCACATACTCTTGGGACCCCGAAGGGCTTGCTCTCATGCTTCTCACCTCACGTCTTCTCCTCCTCTTTTCTTGCCTCAATTCTTACCTCTCAATGGGAACTAAGTCGCAGAAGCTTTCAAGCTTTGAAGCATGCATCCTATAGATCAATTGCTCTTTTACTTCCTCTTGTACATCGGCTCTCCTATCAACAGTAGTAAACTCCTCCTTCACTTCTCGCTCAATAGAATTCAACCTAACCCCTAAGCTCTCATTGTGTCATCCATAGTGTCAAGCCTAACTCCGAATTCCTTCATTTACAAACTCATCCCTCCTACTGCATGACCAACATCTTTAATATTTCGGTTGAACTCATGAGTTATTCCCAAAATGTACAAAATTGGTTGAAGAAATCCGCCGGCAGGCTAGCTCAAGTAGGTGGCACTCTAGGTGGAATCCCATCATCTCCCTCTTCAATGTCTATGTCCATGTCTAGGGATGAGAGGATGTTGTAGAATGCCTTCTCGAATCTCAGATTGGGATCTAGGAAGAGAGATCTTACAAGGTGGTGTCGTGGTTGATGTCCGTACTTTTGGACCATGGAAGTATCATGAAGTTGCAAACAGAGACACTTATGTACAACCAAATAAATTGATCCTACAAGGTGGTTGTGGCAATTATTGAGGCTTTTTCCATCTTATCCATGGTGTACCTCATCCTCCAATGTCCTAAGTTTGCCACAGCTAAGCGAGAGGGAGCTGAATACCCCATGTATTGTGCCAAAATCATGTTCATACCTTCTAAGGTATCTTGCCACCTTTATTTTCCCCGCGGCTATGCAATTTTCCATAAAAGTCTCCACCAAGTTGGGCTAGAAGTTTTCCTCTGGAGTCATCGCCTATAGGATTTGCACATCTTGACTGGGGCATTGAGAAACCTCTTTGTGGCAAAGAACTCCCATGGATAGAAGTCAGTGCACGTACCGTAAAGGTGGGTGGACTATTTTGGTATTTTTTCCCAAGTGGTTCCTATCCTCTATTGTCAAGTTCCGCTAAAATCTGGTCAACGAGAAAGGAAACCTCGTCGGTGAGTCTTTGGGGCTTCCTTCCCGTACATCCATCCAAATGCTTAAGCGACCTCCCGATGAGTAATTGAGGATTCCTTGCCGTCCAAATGGAAGGTGATTGTCCTCCTCACGCCAATGTCCCACGATTGCTCACGGTTGCCAAAAATTCTAAAGTCCACTTAACGTATGTCTTAGAGTGCAACTCTAGGAATCCCTCTAGGCCTATTCGACCTAGTAAGTAGGTGACAGGTTTGAGTAAAAGATTTTATGGATTACTGCTCAAGAAAGGTGCTAAAGTTTGGTGTAGTACCCTGACATTAATAGCTTAGGGAAGAAGAAATCTGCGGAAGTGGGGGCAAGAGGCTTTGTTTGGGCAAAAAATTCAATTCCGCCAAAATTCGGCACATCTGTTTGTTTGCAGACTGGAACGAGGCAAAGGCATGACTCCTGTCATGTGAAGGTCTCGAGCCAGTTCATCTTACATGGGCTATATACATTACACGACCTGTGCCTCCCCAACACTTTCATCTTTGTAACACTTTTTCACCAAAATCCTATTTCCTTCTTACCACAAGCATGAGACTCGATCTTTAGATTCAACAAAAAACTAGAATTCCACACAAAATCTTTTGTCTCACAAACACAAACATGCAAAATTTCAACTACCAAAAACATCAAAACAAAGGAAGGAAAAACACCATATTTTTATTGCCGTCCTCATGACTTATTTTTCATGCATTCTACTTAAAACGAACCTACCATTGGGTCTCCAAAGTTTCCATCCGTGGCTCCACCCATGATGACATCTTTGTTGAGAGGCCGTCACAAAGTGTCACTCTTACCTTCATTCTCTTTCCTCACAAGGGAGAATGTATGTCCATCTTTAGCTAATGTTGAATGCTTAGCCATTTTCTCGGGTTTGAGAGGTGGTTGAAAAGGTTTTAAGTCCTCGTCACTCTCTACCAATTGGTGCAAGTTAGTGAGCATAGAAAAATTGAAGTTTGAATTTTGAACAACTTAACCGGGGTTAGAAATCAGACCCGGGAGATCATCTAGTCATGTTGTCTCCATGAGATGTCCTGTGAGAATGTCAGGACTAATAGGGTGTGTGATCAATAACAATGTATGCCTTTGTGGTGACCTATCTTGACATCAAAATTTTGGGCAAGGATAGTAGAAATGCAATTTATGTTTGATGTTTTTATTTATCATCTTTGTGAATCCTGTTGGAGCATCAATCCGAATAACAATTATATCAATAACATGATTCATTCGATTAGTTTTATTCTTTAAGGGAGTAAGAGTATTTGAGTAGTTCTCTGCATATGTTTTTTTAAGACTTCCTCTATGCTATGGTCCAGGATAGTTCTATTTTGAGGAGGAAAAGGATGAGGCTGGTAGCGGGTGAGTTGTTGCTTTTCCAAGTTGTGTGTTTATACTGATTACAATCAACGTTTGTATTACATGTTAAGCTAGGTTGAGTCACATTCTATAACACATTGCCATTTATTCCATCACTTCTAGTATGTTCTCGAGTCTCTGACATACTATCAACATTAATATCAGCCACACTATGATGAATATTGTCATCACTTTTTTGAGGGATCAGGTTTCCAGTGCTGAATAGGGGGTTAATTAGTTAATTGTTTCTTATGTATTAGTGCTACTGCTTTAGGGTGAATGTTACAATTTAGAATTCTACATTTGGATTGATCATGATTATTATTTTTACAATGTTGACAATAAAAAGGTAGATCCTCATACTTAATAGTGGATTTTTCATTGTTGAGTAAAGAGCCTAACCGATTGAAGATTATAGAAATCAGACACGAGCCCAAATAGGGAAAAGGGACGTGCAGAAGGCCTAACACATAAGTCCAGTCTGGTTCCATCCTAAAACCAATTGGTAATAGGAGAAGTAACCCAAGCTTATATGTGAGGCATCTAGCCTTTTCACTTTCAATGTGAGATACTTTAACATGCCCTACAAGTACAACCGGCAGCCCAAACCTTTGCACTTGAACGAACCAAACAAACTAAACCAAAAAATCAACCAAACAAACCAAGAGCAATCAATCAAACAAGAGGAACCCCTTCAAATCACCTAGATAGAATCAGCTCTGACACCATATAGAAATCATGTACGAGCCCATATAGGGAAAAAAGAACATGAAGAAGGCCCAACACATAAGCCCAGTGGGGTCCCATCTAAAATCAATTGGTATAGGTGAGACATCTAGCCTCTCCACTTTCAATGTGGGATACTATAACAAAGATGATAGAACCTCTTGAACATCCAATTCCACACATATTTTCATTATTGACTGGTTAACGCGTTAGTTGCAACATCCATCTTGATGTATGAACCCACTTGATTCTCAATTGCTTGAACTGAGTTTGTATTGTATAAATACAAATGTGCGTTGCAAATTGTTATCCAGTATGGGACAATTGGTGTTTTTGTGTCTGGTGTGAACTTTGTCGCCCATTTGAGTGCCTTTATCATATCTCCACTGAAAGTCCAAGTACTCTTCATCCAGAAGCATTGAAAATCAGCTTTGCTCTTTGCTATTGATTCTTATGAGTATGTTTCTACAATTAATCGCTATATTGGGGTGAAAAATCGATTATCTTGAACTATCTTTTAGTTGCTCCATAGTCACTCTTCCTTTTGTAAATTTTCCATATACATGGGAGATTTGTCCTTTGAAATTGGTGATTGGTTTGAGATTTGGGTTGGAAGGAAAAGAGTTAGCAAGATGGGAGTTTTTAGATTTGAAGTAGGGGTGGCAAATGGGCAAATATGCAAATGGGTTGAATATTGGTTAGGTAATTAATTAATAAATATGGGTATTGACCCATTTTGGTCCATTTTATGACTTGTAAAGATGGGTTGGATTGAAACCGCTCAACCCGCAGGTAAAAAATCATTCAACTTACCGGTCAAAATGGATAAACTGCGAGTTTCAACCCATATATAAACTCATATGAGTTTGATGAAAGATGGCAAACCAAGAAATTAATCTGCCACCTTTGTATAGAGGCAAACACAGCTATAAGACCTTCTTTCTGAAACCCAGAGGATTTTTCTCGGCTTTATCTTTAGCTTTTGTAGACCAAGTCAATTGAAGTAAATGGAACAGACCCTCAGCAAAAACAATAAAGGCAATTATGTAAACATGCTCAATTCTTAAATCGTACAGACCCTCATAAAAAACTTGTACCCATATATAAAACTCGTGTGTTTCAACTCATATTCTGATTATATGAGTTTATATAACAATCCATATGGGTAACTCCACGAGTTTCAACCTATATGGGTAAATCCGCGGTCAACCCACAAACACAACCCACTCAACCTATATTTTTCAATTACCAATTTGACTCATTACCCATTTTACTCATACCTAACCGGGTTTAAAAATAAATAACCAGCTTAACCCGTGGGTTGTTGGTCTATTTTGTATACCTTAATTTGAAGGCTTGAAGGAAAGAGCAGCTTCCGATTGAAAGATTTGGTGAATTAGAGGTAGAGATTTTGGTAGCTATAATATGTTCGATATGGTTGTCGGACTGTGGCAACGACTCTGCCAGTTCATAGTGCAGAGCCGTTATCAGTGATTGTAATGATAAAAAAGAGGACATATTTCACTATTCACAATTTAAAGAGAGGAATTATTTTATTTTACTTATACTACTGTTGTCAGCTCTAAATATTACTACTCCCTCCATCCTATGAAAATCTGCAGAGAGAGAAAATATTTCCTAAAATTTGACCTGCTGAAAAGACCATATTGCCCCTACCTTTTACAACCCCAGATCTGACTCTCTTCCTCAACTCCCTCCACTGCCCTCTCCTCCTCAACTCCCGCCGCAACCTCCATCTCAACTCCCTTAACCACGCCATTTCAAATTATTTCGTCGCGCCTTCTTCACCTCCCGTTGACCCAAAAATATATTTGGGTTCTCCCCCTTCATATCCATGAACATAATTGGAGCTCTCTCCGACTAAGCCGCCATCTGAAAGCACTCAACTTCCCCCGGCAGCGCGGCAGCGTGAGATGGTTACTCCGACTGCTCTGATGCCGACCTGGTCGGGAAGCACCAGATCTAGACCGCCGTTGAACCCTATGGAAAGGACGATGTGTTCAACGTCGGCAACGGCAGTGTCTTCAAGTGGAAGGCAAGGGGATGGAGGAGGCATAAATGAGAGGAGGGGAGGTGACGGAGCCGGAGGGAGGGAGGTGCGGTGGCAGAGGCGAGGGGAAGAAGAGATAGGTGGTGATGAATAGAAGAAGACAGAGAAAAATGAGTGGTGGCGGAGGCAAAAGGGGAGGACTGGTAGCGGGGCAAAATGAGCGTTGGTGGCAGTGGAAAAAATGAGGAGAGGAGGGGTGGGCAAAAAAGAGGAGGGAGGAGGTTCAGTTAGGGTGGTGGTGGGGCAAAAAAGAGGAGAGAGTAGGGGCAAAAAAGGAGTAGAGATTTCAATTGGGGTTTTATGAGAGTAGTGTTGTATTGGGTAAAATTTTAAGATTTTTAAGGTAATTGTGTCTTTTAGAATGTTGAATATTTTATCAAGAGAAAAGTGTGCAGATTTGCCTGATATAGTAAAAAAGAGTGCATCGATTCCCCTGGATGGAGGGAGTAATAAACTCAACCTTTAGATTATCGGTGCATGAAAAACTTTTCACTTTTTTAAAAAACAAAAAATAATTCACCATATTAGATTTTAGGTTTTAGAAGATCAAATCAAATCTGATTAGATTTATTAATATTAGATTTGTTTAGATTTGATCATGTTGGATAAAATTTGATAAGGTAGAATTCAGCTAGGATTTAGCTAGATAAATTTGACCATGTTAGATTTAAATTAGGAAGTTTAGTTTCATATGATTTTAACTTAAGAGCTTCCATAAGTCATTCCAAATACATTCAGGATTTACCAGATCCCGTCTTCTTTGTCTTTGAGATGGCAGAACATATGTTCTAAAAATAGGGACGGTCTTTCAATCTTTTGATTACACTTTTATCAATCAAATAAATCATAGATTGAGTTTTAATTCGTTGCTTATTCAAGTGTTTGGACCGTTAAATTTTGAGATTTCGATTTAGTGCTTAGAACTAGTTTTTTGTGTGCAAGTGGTGATTGGTTTGTGGAGTAGGCATTGTCATTGGAAATTAAGTTGTGTTTTTCAACAAAATTCGAATGTGTCTTCTTTTATTAAAGAAGGTGTTTTGATCAATCCCTTGACGAGTATTTTTGAAACACTTTGCAAACATGATTTTCGTAAGGAGATTCATATCAACAACTAACTAACTACAGTGAATTATACAGCAAAAATGAGATCTTAGGATATCTTTGCCTCCAAAAACAAATCAATGTTTGTTCGGTCTCTTACTCTACATGTCTGACTATAACCATTAACCAATATACACGCATGCTATGATCCTAAATTTGAGATCTTACATCTAATTAACAAAAGAATGGTAATCTAGAATCATATCTGAAAAAAAAATTAATAAAAGGAAAAGAATAAAATCTCATTCCTGGAATATTAATGTCTCAAAATTTTCACCTCAATTTATATATTAAAAAACCCTTAAGAATAAAGGTAGCGAATTTGCCTGATCGATGTGGGGTGCACTAAATAAATGTGAACAAAAATAGGATTGAAATGAACCCTGGTGTGGAGACAAATGATAGACAATTGGATCTCAACTTACAGCGAGTTTGGAGAATCTTTTCAATTGCATACTGGATTCCAAGAACCTAAAATGACTGTCCTGTATGTTGTGTACATGAACTACACCAAAATTTGAGAAAGAAAATTTTGTCTGAAAATTCACCAGACAAGATTAGCTGTTAAAAATTAATCTAATCCAACATTTGATTCCTGAAACATCCTTTTCAGTACGTAATTATCTCTTTTTCGGCCGTCCTAATGCACATTTCTTCATGCCTCCCGCAATTACAAAAGCTCAAGTGTTCCCGTCAACAAACTGGGCATTGTTTACTCACCTCTTTTTATTATATTATAATAAGAAACTGGGCTATGGAAAAGCTGTTCTGGTGTTAAGACAATGTACATATTTGGAAAAGATGTAGCAGTTCACTGTTCATTAATAAATTTGATGTTGTTTAGATTATAAATATTTATAAGTATATAATTATTATCATATGAGATGTTGCTACATTTATTGTAACACGTGTTTTTAAAATATTTATTTTATATTATTTTGTGATATATATACGTAATTTGAGATATTAAGATTATATAATCATAAGTGATAGTATACAAAAAAAGGAAGTACTCTTGAGTCTGTTAAATAGGGATGAAGGGAGAAGGCTAATACACATTTCTTGGACGAAAAAAAAAATGTAAAATGCAATAATAAGTTAATAGTTCACGCGCTTAAAAAAATTGAAATGGTATTTCATTTAGGAGAGTGTCAGACCGAATAACGGTAAGACCAATCGTGCCAAAATCCGTTCCTATAACTTTATAAGTCATACTATAATTATTCGGGCTAACGACTTCTGTGACTCATAAACTATTGTCATCATTTACCTTCGTCCCTCTATTTTATTTTTAACACTCTTGACTCCTGAACTAACAAAAGTGTTAAGTCGTGCCACTTCCGTCTAGTCAAACATTTATATTTTTAACTTTTATTGACATTTTGAAGGGGACAATGTCTCTTCCTATTCAACCCGAGAATTCTTCACAATTCAGAAGAATGTCTCAACTCGAATTTCATCGTCGTCGACGACATCTAAATGGCTTTAAAAGACATTTTAAATCATATCTCACACAGCTTGAGAATATGTTCATCTGAATTGCAAAGAATTGTAGGAGTGAAATTCTTCAGAATAATCCATGTCTAAGTGCACTACAACAAAGGGGCCAATTAGGACACTTATATATGAACACTTTTATAAGAAGTATCCTAAAAAATGTATATTAACATGCTTATAAAATTAAAGTTTCTAATAGTGCATGACACATATTAAAAGTGTCCACACACACATATATATATATATATATATATATGTGTGTGTGTGTGTGTGTAATTAGGACATTACAAAGCGACCCAATATTAAAACCATGAGGACATTTATAGGTGTTCTTATAGATGTATATTAGAACGCATATAAATTAAACGTTTCAATACATATGTAATTAGGACATTAAAAAGCGGCATAATATAATAAGACGATAAAAACAACCCTATATTTTGTCTACAGAGTTGCTTAATATCGCGATCCAAAATCTATAGGGATTCACGATAAAAAGACGTTTTAGAAGTATCATATGAATGGAAGCATCTCAATAAAGATCTATTGAGACACTCTTTTTAGTCTCATAGTAGGGTTTTTTTTGTCGTAGTGGTGGCAGTATGAAACTTTTGAAAATAGGATAATATCATAAGAGTTTGGCCCAAAATTGAAAAGTAATATAGTAACTTAAATTTATGATGGGTATTTTAACTTAATCACATAAATTCAAGCTGCAATTTAACTATTCATTTAGTTAAAATTTCTTAACTTTGACCTCAAAATTGAATAGGTGTATAAGTATAAATATTATTGAGTGATAACTTGTTAGATTTGTTATGACATATATTTTCAGAATATCAACTTTTTATAAATTTTAATTATCGCTAATAAAAGATATTAACCATCAAACATTTTTTGAGTCAACTGTTAAAAGTCAAAGTGTGCAGCTTGAATTGGGAGTTTAGTTAATTTTAATTTGATAAAATCGCATTTATTAGTCATCTACCGATAACTTACACGGTGTAAAATTGTGATTCACGGCACTTTGGAAAGTAATTGTAATCAGAATTTTTTTTAATATTGGGGATTTGTATTTAGGGAGGTGAGGGCCAAATAAAAAAAATGATAAGTGTTAATAAAAAATTAAATTAAATTCATCCCTGTTTTTCTCCCTCCATTTGTAACTTGAAATGACACTTGTCATTTTTTTTATTTGACCCTTACATCTCCACATACAAATCCCCCACATAAAAATTTTTTCTGGTAATTGTATTAGTGTATGAATCCACTGAATTCTTTTTTTTTTTTAACATCTCCACTGAGTTCAATTTCAGCCGAATCCTACACAAAACAATATCATAACATATTTAACTTTCACACTTCATTTTCAAGAAAAACAACATGACTTTAATTAGCATTCCCAGCACAAAGACTGAGTTTTATTTAATAATAAAAATAATAGAGTAAATGCTTAGATGACCCCCAATTCTTTGGAAAGTGCAAATATAACCCTCAGTTTTTTAAAAGTGCTAGTATACCCATGGCTAATTTTCAAAAGTGCAGATATACCCATGGCCGGCCAAAATATGTAAACTTATA
>JAULKJ010031275.1:0-17222 GCA_032355405.1 Rubia balearica
CCATAGCATAAATGAAGTAAAACTCAACATCAAGAACATAATAAATGCTAAATAACAAATGCTTCAAGAAAGAGTGACATAGAGGTTCTTACTACGTTAGTTTGGAAGGTTCAATCCAATGCTTCCAAGGAGTTAACTAAGCTAGATTAACAAACCCCATAAGAAAGAACAAAATTCTACAAAGAAACTAGAAGAAAAGTGAAGGATAAAATGGAAAATTTTTGGAGCCCCCAAGTCGGGCTTGAAAAGCTAAGGAAGAAAGGGGATAAATTGATATTTATAGGACAAGAAAGAGGGAACAAAAAGTAAATTCCCGGCTTCTGTCGCGAGCACGACACTGTTCATCGCGACCGCAACAGAGAGTAATCCAGCTTCCAACTCTTTTTGTTTTGCTTCCTCTGGGTGAACAGTTGATCTGTTTTGGAAGTTCTTGTAGTATTTTTTATAGTACTCGAGAACATGAATCCAATGGGGCCATCCTTGGAAGCTGGTTCTTCTCGGATAATTTTCAGAACTCTGCTTCAAATTTTTGGATCACAATTCATCCACTTTTTTGTCTTCCTTCTTCGACCCTTTCATCTTGACCTTCTCAAATCTTCTACCATTCTTGTGAATGCCTTCTTCAAAGTCTTCCATCATTTTGTAGTTTTCATGGTCTTCAAATCTTCCACAATTATCTCGTCTCACAGAATTCTTATTAAAAGTGACAAAAGTGATAAAGTCGCTCTCAAAACTAATAATAGGAATTCAAGGTAAAATAGAGTCTTCAAAACATAAAAGTCCACAAAAATGAGTACAAAAAGGTCCCAAAATCACCATCTAAAATTGACACGTATGCACAAATTTTGGATTAGTACACTTACGTTTAACGAAATCGATGTACCTTTGTTCGACTCGTTTGTTGAAGAACTTCGAACTCGGCCCAATCTCAGTGGTCGGATCATGTGCCCTTGTCGATACTTGAAAACCCATCCCAGCTCCACAACTCCTTGCAATTTTTTCTGATTTGGTATATTTTTTAGGAGGAGCGATTTGGGATTCTGAATTTAAGGTTCTTGCATTTTAGGGATATCTAATTTCTAGCCTTAATTTTTTTTATAGTAAGAATGAATTCTGAGTTCGAAACTCACTCTTATCTTCTTATAGCACACAATAAAAGGTTCCGAGTCCGGAATAACATTTGGGGTGGGGGTGTTACGATATTGGAACTAGTTTAACTGGCCTATGGGAGGAGGGGGCATTTGATATTTTTCAAACAAACATTAACTCACAAAAAAACATGCACGCATTCCCTCCCAATTTCCTCCCCAAAAACCCTTCTCTTCCCCTATCCTTTCTCTTCTTCTCAATCCATCCCCCCAGTCCTTCCTCTTTCAACCTATTCTATAAATCTCAATAGATTTCAAGATGTTGAATAATGTTCTAACAATTGTTGAGAGATAGGGCTAGGGTTAGTGTTCATAGTTGGCTTGTGAATCACACCATTTCATTTTAAATTCCATTTGAAGACATGAAAAGGTAAGCATCGAACTCAAATGATTTCATATATTGTTCTCACATCTATTATTCCCATTTAATAGGGTTTAGGTTAAACGGCATGGTATAAAAATTTGTGAAATTTAAAGGGTAATATGTATTGTCATCCGCTAGGGTTTGATGTAGTACTTGTGGTGTTATGCTAGTGTTTACAAAATAGATATTGATTGTCATACGCAATTTTAGGTACTAAAATGTCGTGCAAAAGGAGACGAGATGAGGTGCAACCTACTAAATATAGAAACGATGACTCGATTGGAAATGAGAATGATGAAAGGGAGGGGAAGGATGAGGTAGGATTAGCAAAAACGTAGTGTCGAACATTAGAGTGAAGAATTTCTAGAAAAGAATTGATGTTGTTGGTTTTTAAAAACTTTGGTAATGTTTGTTGGAGGAAAGTGCTAGGTGGTCTAGTTGGGTAGGGAAGGTTGGTAGAACGAGGATTGACATAAAGTACGATAATTGGCACGAAGTCCCAAAGGAGTACAAAGAGATCCTATGGATGGAGTGCAAGGTATCGATATAGTAGGATTCCACAAAATAACTCCACTAGTTTCCTAATAGTAAAAATTACTTGTTTACATGTTGGCCTTAATTAATTCAAAATAGAGACCCTTTGAAATTGATGCTCCCGACATGGAGTTTTGAGAAAAAATGACAATAGGTAGGTTATCGAAGAGTTGGAGAGAGCACAAATACACATTGTCTCGAGATTAAATTTTATCTCATAGGAAAGGAGAACATCCGTGGTTAGCTTATACACATATTCAACCAGAAAATTGAGAGATACATAAGAGAAGGTCTGGAGAATGAAGAAGACGTGAGTCCACTTGTATATAAGTTTGTGTGTATTCACCTTACCATGTCTTTATTAACTCACTTATCTTTGATTTTGTAATGTAGGGGAGAGGGAAATAAAGAGAGAAAATGCCAAGAAGAATTAATATCCCCATCGGAAGAGCTGCGAGGGCTATGGTTTGATGACCCTCAAATTCATAAAAGATTGTTTCAAACGTGATGTCCAACTTGCAATTGAGGAGGGGATGCCATAGGAAGAGACAAGATCTTTGGTTAAGCTGATCAATGTGGAGGAAATCGAGAGGTGTGATCTATTCATAAGGAGCTGTCAAAACAAGGAGGGTAGATTCACTAAACCTTCAGAAATTCAACGAGTTGAACGAGTGGTACTCCTCCCTTGATTTTTATTAATCAATTCCTACATTGCATTGCCTCATTAATTTCTATTGTTATATTATTTTAATCTCCACTCACATGTAGGCCAAATTGAGACAAGATCAAATAGAAGGGAACTTTGTTCCAACGAGTAGAATTGACATCCTTACCGAAACGACATGTAAATTAGATCACCAAGGTTGTGCTAGGGGGATAGGTGCCTTCCTATCTCAAAAGGATGTATTTGGAATCATGCGCTCTTACAATAAGGCGAAATTGATGAAGTTGCACGTTTTGCAAAAGAAAGCAAATATACGAGACAAGCGCATAGAGCAACAAGACATCTTAATAAGAAAGTTAATCTAACACACTGGTCTTTCTATCCCGGAAAATTTGGACTAGTTGACACCATATTGGAATCCACCGTCTAGAGGATCACACAACTCGTCAAGAAATGTCGACCACATCCCAGAGGTTAAAAAACAAACTGAGGAAGACAACAACCTAGCCAAGGCGATCACATTACCACCCAAAAAGGTACATATTTTTTTGTACATGTCATCTATCTACCCCAATAGGATTTGGTTATAATTTTATATTTGTCCACCCCATAAAATATAGTCACAAAGTTCTTATGAGAGATACATTGATCAATGTGACAAAGGTATGCCTCTCCATGTTTCTAATGGTGTGATGTGTCATCATGGGAAACCAATTGCGGATGGAATTTTTCGAGTTTCGTTCAAAAAGCAGTGGTGTTCAATGCTGCATTGCCAATTCAAGATGGCAACTATAAGAAGGTGGTCCCTAATGTTTATTCTTTGGCCTTGTCACCTCATTTATGCCAACCCAGCAATGGATAATCATTGAAAGAGACACCCCTAAAGACCCCTAAGCCGGTTGTACAAAAACCAAAGAAGGTTAAACCTCCGGTCACCCGGGCGGAAGTGAATACGATCTCACCACAATATGCTAGGGTGTTTTTCGATTAGTTTTCCACACACCCTCGTAACTCGACATACTTATTTTCCAGAAATTAGTGTGTTTTTTGTCTAAAGCGAGATATCATCGCCTTATGGACTGATTTCGAGGACCTTTGGACATAGTTTTCCTTTTTCTTCTGCCAAACTTGTCTCATTTTTTTCGCAGCACGAGATCACCAACTCAAAATTGTGTCTTTTTTGCTTTCTCATTATATGCCCGGGTCATCCTCTCCTTTTACTTTGCCTCTGTGATCGTTGCATACTGCCTTTTCTCCTCAAGTTCATCCAAATCCAGTATCATCATTTTGGGATTATCTCCTTCATTGTATTTTTCCACCCTGAAGTTTGAGTTCTCGATTTCAACTGGTATTACTACCTCATGGTGATAAACTAGGTTCTACGGTGTTTCTCCAATTGGTTCTCGCACTGTTGTTTTGTATAACACTAGTATGTTGGGTATCTCATCTACCCAACCAGTTTTCTTTCCTTCTAATCTTTTATGAATTCATTTGACTATCATTTTGTTGGTTAGCTCTACTTGGGCATTAGCATATGGATAGGCTACAGACGTGAATTTCTGCACGATCCCTAAATTCGAGCACTATTCGGTAAAGGTCTCACTTGTAAACTGCATACCATTATCTTTGACGATAGTTTGGGGCCAGAAATTTTTTTATGTGGGGATTTTTCATATGTGGGGGTGTAGGCCGAATCAGAGATTGACACGTGTTAAATAAATTAGTTATTTATTTTAAAATAATTTAAAACATTAATGAATATTAAGTAGTGGGTAGTTTATTTTACACGTGTCAATTTCTGATTCGACCCACACCCCCACATAAAAAAAGTCTCCACATAGAAAATTTTCTGGTTTGGGGCACACTGAACTGATAAACTATGTTCTGCCAAACAAACTTTCTTGTTGCTTCTGTTGTGACTCTTCCCAATAGCTTCGCTTCTACCCACTTTGTGAAGTAGTCAACTGCTATGATTAGAAACTTTACATTACTAGATCCTTTAGGGAAAGGTCCAACCAAGTCGATTCCCCATTTATCAAATGGCCAGGCTCCATATATCCTTGTTAAAGTGGCCTATGACTTATGTGATACCGACGCATTAATTTACCAGCTTTTGCACTTCAGCACAAAGTTATGCGCATCGTTGAACATGGTCAAGCAATAGTACCCTGCTCGAATTATCTTTTTCACGATTGTTCGAGATCCTTAATGCACCCCACATAATCCCTCATGAACTTCTTTCCTAATTTTGCTTGCTTGGGATGGCCCTACACACTTTATCCATGGGGATAGGAAATGTTTCTTGTATAAGATTCCCCCTCATAAACATAGTTGTGAGATCTTAATTCTAACATTCTAGCATGTATCTTGTTTGATTGAGATTTTCCCATTTCGAAGTAGCTCCTTAACGGTGTCATCCAATTTGTTTCTTTTGTTTGGACCGTTCACACAGTTGTTGTCATCGTACTTCTGATAGGTATGACTTTTACATTCACATCATTTTGTCCCAGCAAAGAATCGAAGCCAGCTGTTGCCAACTTACTTAAGGTGTTTGCCTTGGTGTTTTCACTCCTTGGTACATGTTGAATGTCAAAGTATTCAAGTTGGCCTTTGAGCTATCAAAATCTTCTTAAATATTTTATCAACTGTTCCTCTCGCACCACTTAATCTCCACGCACTTGCTGGACTACTATCTGTGAATAGTTAAAGCACTTAACACTCTTGACCTTAATCCTGATTGTAAGTTCCAACCCGTGTATTAGTGCTTTCCATTCAGCTTTGTTATTGGTGAGTGGGAAATCAAAACGAAGAGAGTATCTGTGTTCTCCCTCATCTGGATTTACCAATAGCAATCTAGCACCGCAGCCTTCCTTGCTAGACACCCCATCATCAAACAGTTTCTATGTTATGTCCATCCACTTTTGATTTCCTTTTGTCTATTACAAGATTTTCTAGTTTACTTTTGCATTTGCGCTTGTCATTTCTGCGATGAAATTTGCTAAGGCTTGCGCCTTTATTGCAGCTTGCAGATGAAACTGGATTTCGTACTGTCCCAATTTCAAGATCCCATTTAGTCATTATGTCAGAGGATTTTTGCTTGCTTAAAGTATTCTTGATTGGGTAGTCAGGATACACAACGATGCTATGGCTTTGAAAATAGCTTCTCAGTCTTCTTGCTGAGTAGACTAATGTGAGAGTTGACCTTTCAATGGGTATGTAGGTTATTTATGCACTTTGCAGCATCGTACCGATGTAGTGTACTAGCACCTGCCTTTTCCCTTCTTGGTGCACCAAGACCGAACTCACTTTTTTGTTGAAATTTTCAAGTACAGGTATAAAGTCTCTCTTACTATTGGTAACTTTAGTGGTGGAAAATCTTTAAGCTGTTCTTTCAATGATTCATATGCTTTCTGATTGACTTCATTCTAGCTGAACTTCTTGGCCCTTTTGAGGATGTCAAACAGTGGGAAATGTTTTTTTGCAACTTTGGAGATGAACCTCTTAAGAGATGCTAGTGATCCCATCCAAACCTATACTTCTTTGACTGTTCGCAGTTGAGGGAAATTAACTATTGCTTGTATCTTCTCTGGATCAGCTTCAATTCCTTTTGAGAATACTTTATATCCCGAAAACTTTTTGTTGCTCACTCCAATTATAAATTTCTTAGGGTCGAGTTTCATAACAATCGCACTTAGCGTATCCACTGTCTCTTTCAAGTCTTGCACGAACTGACATGCCCATTTTATTTTGATCACCATGTTGTCAACATATGCTTCAACATTTCATCCTATTTGATTGTGAAATGCAGTGTCGACTACTCTCTAATATGTTGCGCCAACATTCTTTAGGCTTGACTCACATTTTCAAGTAGAAAAACACTCCAAAGCTTGTTATGAAAGCTGTCTTTTCCGCCTTCTCTGGGTGCATCAATATTTGGTGGTATCCTTGGTACGCATCCAAGAAAGCTAGGAATTCGTATCCTGATATTGCTTCCACCAACTGGTCGATTTTAAGTAACACATAGCAATCTTTTGGACATGATTTGTTTAGATCAGTGAAGTCTATGCCATCCTCCATCATGTGTCTGCCTTTTTTTTACCATCAATTTGTTTGCTAACCACTTCAGGTAAATCACTTCCTTTAGGATACCAACATGAAGCAATGCTCTAACCTCCTCTTTGATCCCTTGTTGTCCATCACTAGCAAAGCTTCGTTGCTTTTGCTTAACTGGTTTGATCGAATTATTGATATTTAGAGAATGGGTAGCAATTTCTGGATTGACTCCTCCCATGTATAATACAGTCCATGCGAATGTATCTTTGTGACTTTGTAGGATTTTTATCACTTTTTCTTTTTATTTGGAAGATATTTTCCTATCTTGACGCATTTGGAAGTGTCTACATCATCTAAAATGAAAATTTTTCTTTCCTCTCCGATATCCACTTGAGGTTATGCTTGCTTGAATAAGCCATTATCTGAGATAGTCTTGACCATTTTTGTTTATTCAGCATTTCTTCTTAAGTTTATCACGATAACCATGCACTGCCTAGCTGTTTGTTGATTTTCTCTTATCGTTATGATACATGTTGGAGTTGGAAACTTCACCACCAAGTGACGTGGAGACCATATCACTTTCATTGTATTCATCTGAGGCCTACTAACGATGGCGTTAAATGAGATTTGTATGTCCATGACAACAAAGTCGCACATAGTGGTGCAATTTTTATCATTTTCATCTACTGTAACAGCAGCTGTATGTTACCCAAAGGTTTCACCGATCGTCCTGTAAAGCCTACGAGAGAGGATGTAGACTTCTTCAAATTTATCAAAGGAATACTAATTTATCAAAGCAATAGAAAAATAGAATTTTGACTGCGCTCCTGTCAACCACAAATACCCTGTGAACTGTGGTGTTTCCAACTTAGCGATAATGACCATCAGGTCATTATGAGGAAAATCATTGGGAACCGCATCCTCTTTGCTAAATGTTATCATCTCATAGCAGAAAAGTCTTTTATCAGTAAATTTTTGTGGTGGAGAGTATCTAGCATTGGCTTTCCAAGCGTTGTTAGACAAAGCTTCGGTTAATCCATGGATCGATAAGATCACTTTCTCTAGGGTATCGTTCACCAGGTTCTCTTCAGAATCCACCGTCGCTGTCAGTTTTTGATTCTTGCTTTGCGTATTCTTGCTTTTCTGGTTTTTTCCCAGGAGTTTCCCGCTTTGATTGGCTTCGCTGTACCGGTTTCCTTCATTCTATTTCCTGTATTTGCTCAAATAACCATTTCGCAAATGCTCCCCCTATTTTCCTTTTCAAGTCTCTGCAGTATTCGATGCCATGTTCATGGTCCTTGTGAAAGGCCCAACAGTATTCCCTAGACCGCTTGTCCGGTGGTGCTATCACTGGCTTAGGTTCGTGAAACAAATCCCTCTTCGCCTACCAAATCTCCTTTCACAACTTCTTCAAAAGAGTTTCGGGAAATGGTGTAATTTGTGCCCTCGATTCTTTTCCTTTGAAAGGGATATACTATTTTCCCTTTTTGACAAAACCTCTCTGTGGATCTTCCATTATCCTTTTTCCACCTCGCGCACGCTTCTTCTTGCAATTGTTTGCTTCTTTACTTTGCACATGCTTTTCAATCATTTTCTACAGTTCTCTTGGGTTCTCAGGCATATTTTTTGCGAGTTTCTTGTAAAATTCTCCTGATCGCATGCCACCCGTGAATACGTCTAGTGATGATTGGAATGAAAGATTGCAAACTTTCGGTAATGAACCTGTTGTGGTAATCTGCGATATTTTCATCACTTCGCTGGGCTATGTTGTTTAGGTCTGTTATCGTTTTGGTAAATTTATGCTTCCGATAGGAGAGCCCTAAAGACAATTCTGATAACTATGCCCAAGATCGAATACTTCCACTAGGTAGGTCATCGTACCATGTATTCATTTTCCCAGATAAGAAAATACGGAAAGCTTTGTAGACTAATTAAATTTTTGAATCGCAAAATCGCGTACTTTTACGATAGGAATATAATAATTCCTTGGGGTCTGTTGTCTCATTGTAGATTTTCACATGCAATGGCAGCTTGAAATCTTTTGGCATTTTGAAATTGTGAAGATGCGGTGCTAACGGTAACCGGTCTGTATCATCATCTGCCACTATATCCCTTAATTCTTCTTTGTAATTAAGGCTACCGTTCCTTTGACTTACTTCTTTTTATTTTTTGGGGGGATTTTTGTTTGATAGTGGCTAACAACTGGATATACAAATGCTTCTTATCCGCTTCTAAGAAAGCTACTAAAGCTTTCCTCTCTTTTTCTTGATTTGCATTAAGAGATTCAACTTCTTCTTCGTCGTCATTAGTATCTTCTTTGTTGTGCTCCTGTTCTTTACTGGGGACGTATTCTTGGTCTTGACTGGGATGCATATTCTTGTTATGCCCAGTTGTTCATTCTATTTATGTTGATTCTGGCTTCTCTCGCTTATGGTGAAAACTTTGGTTTTCCATAAAGGAATAAAGAACTTCAAAAAAGAAAAAATTATCCCCATAGACAACGCCAATGATGTGATCTTCCTGATCAAGTTAGATGGTTGATATTCACCGTATGATCACCAGAACCTGCAAGAAAGGTCTAGGAAGTGTTTCCAGGGAAAAAGCTCTGATGATCAAGTCAGTCATTCCTTAAGAGAATTGGTATTTCTTAGTTTAGTGTCACTTACTTGAGCCAATGCTGCTCTCCTTGTATTTATAGTAGACTGCATTCATGGCTCCGCATTGCTAGGGTTTCAGATTGTGGGTTGTATCGTGGTTGCTATAATTTCAGTTCGTGAATGAGTCTTGGACGTGACTCTGTGTTTCTCTGTTCGTGACCGAATCCTCTTGGGAATGAATCCGCCTTTCTCAGTTCGTGGCTGAGTATTCTTGGACATGACTCCTTCTTTATCGATTCGTAGCTGAACCTTGGGCAGGGCCTAAAGACCAACAGTTTCTAGTCTATGGGCTAGGTATACACCTGTGTTTATATATAGAAAGTCAATTAAGTTTTGACCGTTAATTGGTTCAAGTCAATCCTTAGTTATTAATTTTTATATGTAGAAAGTCAAGTAAGGGATGACAGTTGATCATTTAAAGTCGAATATTTCCATTCGCATTTATATATACTAAGTCAAGTAAGGGGCTGACTGTTGGTTAGTTAACTTTATCTTTATTATTAGTGTTTTTTATATAAAAGGTTACGCAAGGGTTGACTGATGATTCCTTGAAGTCAGTTTAGTTATTAGGGTTTATATACTCTCTCCGGTCTACTAACATTGGCTCTCTTTCCTTTTTTATTTTGTCTTTTAACAATGGCTCCTTTTTTGACAAAATTTAGGTTATTCCACTCAATTTACTTTTTTTTACTCTCCCAATACAATTTCCTCCACTCATTTTACTCTTTATAAAAAATGTGTCGTTTTGTTGGGAGTCAATGATAGAAAAATCAGAGGGAGTATAGAAAGTCAAGTAAGGTTTGACCGATGATTAGTTAAAATCAACTTAGTTAATAGTGTTTACATATTGAAAGTCAAGTAATGACTGACCGTAGATTATTTAAAGTTAACCTAATTATTAATGTTTTTGGAAAGTTAAGTATATAGAAAATAAAGTATGTGTTGACCGTTGATTAGTTAAAGTCAACTTATTTATTAGCATTTATATAGAGAAAGTCAAGTTAGGGTTTACTATTAATTAGTTAAATTGAATTTAGTTTTAGCGTTTATAACAGCATCTCAAACACACGTCTCACTTTGGAAAATGTCACTAAACACGTCAGATTGACAGACTTTGAGATCAAAACCTTCTCAATAAGGGAATTAATTGAAGACATCATTCCTACGTTGCTGAAATCCCAATTGACACTGTCAATGGCAGATTCGGTACACAGATTGCCATATTGAAGCCATCACTTGCCCAAAACATTAAATACAAGTAAACTATTTTTTACTTTTAACCATTTTTTCTTTCGAATACAAAATGCCATATTGAATTATTGTTACCGTTATTTGCTTAAACAATTAATGTCAGTATATTTTTTAAAAAGTTTACTATTTTCAACTGGGATATAAATTTTGAAAAAAAATAATTTTAATTTATATCATTTATATGTTAAAATAATTATTAAAAAATATTTTAATGTATAATATTAAAATGCAAATCAATAAATACAAAAAAATAAAAATGATATTTTAATTGTAATTTAATATATTTGTATTTTCATAATTTATAAGATGAAAATTAAATTTGGAGGAATTCAAGTTTCTATTTACTCGAATTTAAAAAAAAAATTAATTCAAGAAATTAACTTAAATATATGCCAAAAAATTATTTGGTAATTTAGTATACACTACTAATATTATTATTATCAGTATGTTACTATTAATTACAATTATTATTAAATTATTAAAAAATTTATGTACAATATAAATATATTTTGAAAAAAATAAGTGTTGTAAATATCCATGAATGGATGTGTACAGTGAAAATTTTACAAATATAAAAGTTTTAAACTTTATGTGTTGACACGCCATATTAAAGTTATAGATGTGATGGTTGCATTGGAGATGAAATTTTTTAAATCGTCATCAATCCATCTTATCTGCTTACATCATACTGAAGTTCTAATCAAAATCTTACATGTGGCACCTAAAAATGAGGAAGACCCTCAAACCATTGGAGATGCTCTAACTAGTTGAGTAGATATAACTAAAAGCGCAACCCTTTTTACATGTGTCGTCCCCAATGCTTGCCACATCAGCCTTTCAAAATATTAATTTAAATAAAAAATATGTTTAAATGTAACAATATTTGATTTGCAATGTATTTATTGAAAAGTGAATGGGGTAGTAATTATATCAACCAAGACATTATTATTGATGTGAATGGTCATTCTTTATACTACATAAGAAAGGTAAATTGTAAATTGAATTCCGCTGACATTGACCGCCCGAGCTTTTGAGAATCCCATAAAGAAAACTAAAGAAACATGTATTCAATACATTCGGCGCATTTATATTTCTTGTATTCAAATGCCAAAATCAACCCCTGTATTCAATAGAGCAACCAAATTCAATACTTGTATTCAAAAAATTTCTTTAGTACCTTCAACACATTTTACACCAACCAAAACCAAACCCTTAATACAGTACATAATTACAAAAAGGAAAGTTTTTAAATCAAATTCCACCTTAAAATTAATAATGATTGGATTAAGAAAAACAATGAAAGTTTTATGCAATGTTATACTTCCTTTCCTAATCATTAGAAATGTTATATTTCCTTTCCTAATCATTAACAGACATATGCAATGTTATATTTCCTTTCCCAATATTAATCTTGAACAGTGAAAGTTATAAGTTTTAAATATGGAAGGATAAAATAGCTGTGCAGTTAGAGTTATTGTTGGAAAACTAAAAGGTTCAAATTGCAAGAAGGAGAAAATTTTGGAAATGAGGTGCAGTGTACCTGATCTTTTCATTCCTCCTTGGAACCATCATCAATTATATTATTATCCTGGAAAACCAGAAGTCATTTTTTGGTAAAACATGCATTGGTAAGGAGCTAGCAATTATATATGCATATAGAAACCAAATGTTCTCTAAAGCTCCTCATTCTCTATATTTTCCATTTCTTTTGGAAGGTAAGGACTATTGTGGTTTATTATTGAGTTCATAATAGGTATTGTGTGTTTATGTTTGAATAATGTGCTTGTGTTTTTATGGAAGCAAGTACGAATTAAATATGGTGCAAGTTTATGATTACATAGGCGATATAATGCAAGTGAAGGATTGTTGGAAGATAAAGATAAGAATAATCCATCTCAGGACAAAATTGGTTTTTGGCAAAGCTGATGAGTATAATAGCATCGAGATGATATTGTGGGATGAAAAGGTAGATAGCATGTTCAATCTTTGTATTTTATTTATCTATAATGTACCTATATTTTTTCATAACTATAATGTAACTATCGTATTCATTTTTCAAAAAAATAATCAGGTGGATGAATAGAAGCATCGGTTAAGAAGATGATCATCAAAAAGTTTTCTCCATTACTTGTGGCAGGCGGATTTTATGTTCTAACAAATTTTTCCATTTGTCGTAATAGTTGAGAGTATAAATCTACTACTCACCCCTACAAAATCAACTTCTTTAACAATACTGATGTAAAAAATTGATGACGTCGGAATTTCCTTATATGGTTTTGAGTTTGCATCATTTGATGATATTTTATTAAACATATTGGATATCGAGTGTTTAGTAGGTAACATGACATCTCTTCAATTTCTAATAAATTGGCCATTGCTTTTTTCCGATGCTATTTTGTTTGGCTCTTATGCTCGTTCTAATAACGATCCTTAATTTGTATTGGATATATGCATGAATGCAGATGTTATAGGGCATGTTGTAGGTGTGAGTTCTATTGAGAATTTAAAAGTAATGGAAAGGAGCACTAGAAGCTATTTGTTCAGTTGAGTGACCTTGAGCAAGTGTTTTCCATCATTGTCATTAATGCAAATATTTTAGTACTACAAATATGATTACATTTACATAGATTAATGCACTTCATCCATAAATACTTAGGAAAAGAAAGCTGAGTTACACCATTTGGAATAAGTATGTTGAATAGGTCTCCCATTATTTGGGAGAGGGGCACACTGGACCTACTGTCGTCATCATTCAATTTGCAAAGATTCATTATTTTCAGTTTGCTTCTTCTCTTAACAGACTCATACTACTCATTGCTAATATCATTTAGGGTTGGAAAATAGTATTAGAGCTGTACTATTATCAATTTATGTTATCCATTTTTCATGAGTAAATCTTTAACGTATGTTAATATTTCAGAAAAAAATTACTATCAAGTTCAATTTTAAAAATAACTCCTTAACAATGTATTTGTTTTTAAACTTAAGCTAACATTTAAGAAATAATTCATCACTGAGATTGAAAAGAGCATTTTAAATTCCCTGAGCCAATCGATGGAGTATTTTATTTTTATTTTTTTTAGAATAACCACTCAGAGGTGGGGGTTTCATTAGGTCCCTAGCCTTCCATAAGAAAAATAAATACAATCAGTTTGAAACCAAGGATGGCTAAGGCAACATAGTTGCCTTCAAAAGCTCTCTAAGAGAAACTAGTAAGACTATTTTATAATTCTCATGTGCATAGTTTCATAACTGACACCTCAGAACTGATAATATCATAATTCATAATTCTTAGATGTGAAGTTTCTGTATAGTTACATAGCTTATCATTCAGGCTGATAATTCAGAAATTATTTTTTCATATCAGAACAAATAATTCTCAGATGTATAGTTTCTCTACAGCTTTAGAACTGATCTTTGGGAACTGGCAATTCGGAACTGGTTTTATGCTATCAGATTTGATAATTCTCAGATGTCTAGTTTCTAACAAAAATTACAATCAAGTTCACCTTTATAATTCCATTCTTAACAATGTATTTGTTCTATAAACTTAAGCTAGCGGCCAAAAAATAGTAACAAAATCAGTCAAACCATAATAAATATGCACATTCAATGCAGCGGGTACAATTGAAAATAAGGAGAAATCATATTATATAGTTCATTAGTGAAATGAATTAGAATGTTTGAAGCTAAGCATTGGTACCTAAAACCATCAATCTAACCAATTCATCCAAGCATCCTTCGACGCTGATCCATATTGAGGATGAAACTGATGAGACAAATTTAATTCCAAATTAAGCATCAGCCTTTCCCAACCCTTATCTACTGAATCACTGAATCATTTAAGATAACTAATTTTTTCCCAGCTTCAGTAAATTACATACACATGTTCTTTCTCTATAATGGAAGACATTTAGTTTCATGAATGATAAAGCAGTCAGTTTAAAGATCAACTTCTTTTCAAGGAAAAAGTTACTTCTTCTCTTATTATCTTCCGGTGACATCACAATATCGAATTATTTATTTTCTACAAGACTACTCTTAAACTGGAACATTGAAGAAGTGATGGAATACAACAGGTTCATTTTCCATCAATTTAAATTATAATGCAAATCTTTAATTATAACATATTGCCAAATGTGTGTTTTACTAATTAGACGTAATTTTAATATTATTATTTTCTAAAAAAAAATAATAGGCTTTATAATAGTGGGGAGGAAGCTTCTACTTAACTGCTCACTCAGATTCTCTCACAAAATGCAAGTTCAATCATAGAAGATTTGCTCCATTCGACAAGAGAAAAACTATCAATGATATACTTGATACTGCTGAGGTATTGTGTAAAATTAAATATTTTTAGATGTTTCTTTTTTGTAGTTATGCCTAAAAAATCATGTGAAACAATATTTTTATTTTTTTACTTATTTTATATGCACGGGTTGCCAATTGTGTTACACTGGCTACCATCCACACCATTCAATTAGAACAGGGTTGGTTCTATCTATCGTGTAAGAAGTGCAGCAAAAAAGTCGTGATGAAAAACAATGAAAGTGAAGGTAATGAATTGGGGAAGAGTTCTAAGCATTATTACTGTGGAAAATGCAATTCTTATGTTAAATATGTTGTACCCATGTATAATGAAGATAAACTTGACATTTACATATTTGCAGATCTGTCATCTAATTTGTGTGTATGAATCTGGAAGTAAGAATAATTGAACAGTTTCAAAGTTGATTAAAGAAATCATTGCATGGAAGTTTTAAAAAATGTAAGAAATTCTGCATACTGAGTAGGGAGTACTGGAACGTTATCAGAAATTCAGTAAAAAGGATAAGGGATGTGTAATAACTTTTGAAAATATTCTAATAATCTTCTAAATTATTTTTGCATTCAGGTTGAATATAACATAAAAAATGAAATGACAGTATATGTTATGGATGTAGTGGGTAGTAAATATGAACATAATAAGGTGCCATTAAGCCTTGTTTGATCAGTTTCACCATTTAACTTGCGTTGTTTGTCTCAACAGTTTGATCTATGTTTGGCTGTAAATTGTTTTAAACAGATACAAAGTTGAAGTTTGAGTTTATGATGACACTAGGAGTACAAATTTGCAATGTTTGAACTAGAAGCTACCCAACTCATACAGAAAACAACGTATGAGATACGCGATTCTTTAATAGAGGTTATTTTTCCCTTTTAAAAGATATTCTCTTCTTGGTTGTAATAAATTGCAATATTTAAAATTCTTTATTTTTTAAAAATATCTCACAGCATTTTCTTCAACAATGCAGTGATGTAGATAGTTTCCCACCGGAGCTAACTAAAGCAGTTAGAAGAGAAAAGATGTCTCTTTAAAGTAGAGATTTCAGAATTTTATATACAGAGGAAGTGGGAAAACTGTTCTAAGATTGAGCAAAGAAAATATCATCAAATCATTTATAGATTCTTCTACTACGAACCAGGTTTGATTAAATGGACTTAAAAAAATTTTGAAATAATTATCCCTCTTTATTTCATATTTTTAACTGTCTTGAAATAATTGTCTTGATCTTTATTGATTTTTAAAATCTCACAACTGTTTTGGCTTGCATTAAAAAAATCAGCAGCAGCATGGGAAGTTTCTAATACTGTTGTTTAATCGTTTTACAGGACCAGAATATCATTTCTGGCTGGAAATTAAGAGTATAAAGGATGTACTACTCTTCATTTATGTTATGATTAAATATATTTCATGTCAGTTTTTATCCATATTTGATGACTAATAAATCTTGATTGCGTGTTTATTTTTCAGTCTAATAAGACTTACATGATCAGTTTTATAATAATAATAATAATAATATACACAACTAAGGCTGCAAGAACAATAACTGATCGAACAAGCATAATGTTCAGTTCATTGCTAGAATTCGCATGTTCAAATTCTCAAAGTTCCAGTTCATATTATAAAAATCATGCAACAGTATATTTGTTATTTACCGAGGCAATGTATCCATTTTTCAGTCAACTATCGAATTTCTTTCAAGCTCAATAGCTTATAAATGTGTCTTCTATCTTCTTTATCATAGGCATTCAGTTTCATAGCTAATAAGGAATGATAAAGATATCCCTGGAGATACCTTGATTCACTTTCCCTCCTCAATACACAATTTTTTTTTTCCATACCCCACTGCTCAGTAGAACTAAAAGCAGTCTGACCTAATAATAAAAAAGTGTTTTAAAGCTTTGCTAATAATTCTCATTGAAAGGAAAAGGTGAACTTTTTCGTTTCAGAAACGTTTTTGATAATTCTCGGGTGTATAGACCAATATTCATTTCATCGGCTTATCTATCAGAATACCTGTACATATATTAATTTTCAGAGCATAAATGTAATCCACGTTCAAAACATTTTATGGCTACATAAATGCCATTGCATTACAGTGTCATAACAGATTATGTTATGAAAGACAGCATCACAACAACAGTGTCACTATTATTAGAGTAAATCAAGTTTCTGATTAGATTTGATTAGGCTAAGTGATTGATTCTAGATAAGCATGATGACTAGA
>JAULKJ010031476.1:0-17217 GCA_032355405.1 Rubia balearica
TTAGATTGGCACTTTCGACTCAAAAATAGGGTTAGATGTGCACTTTACCATAAACTAACAAGGTGTTCTGTACAATGAAACTCGGGAAATGATCAAATCTCTCTCATGTTATATCGTGCATGTTAGCCAAAAACCGGTCATAAGCAAATGTTCTTACTTTGTAATGATCCATTTTCTTATAGTGCACAAAGCGTGCAACGTAACTATTTAAAAATTCAATTTTAAATTAAAAAAATAGATTCATCTAGGAGATAAGCATGCATTAGCAAAGTGTTTGAAATATGAAATTATTGAAATCAATAAATCCTTATAATTTTCATGCATGTACTGTGCCTATTTTTCACAAGGTTCTTGGTTTGACCTATAAGTTCCACCTATACTCTATCGCCTCTTACCATGTCAAAAACCATTTCGTGCCAATCCCGTAAATATATCTTGGAGTGCCACCCTTTTTCTAGACTCCCTCTTAAAACTTTTTTTTGCATGTGTCTTCATAATAGGTAAATTGACCAGAACCTTGAAATTTTTGAAGTCATGTAGGAATAATAGTGCATGAAAGAAATATGACACTAAATGTGTAAAATAATTAGGAGACTTGTTTCCAAAAATGATTTTGTTTCTCGGTCCTTCTATGCCTTTCCTAGATTTTTGAATATCTCTGGACAATGAGGGTTAAAGTGGAATGCAAGCTCATAAAAAACAATTGCCTTTGCAAATTCCTTCATTTCACCATAAGCAACCCCAATATTAGAAAAGTATTTTATAAAAATATATTTTGTTTATATCATGCATACACTGAAGGGTAGAAAACATTTACTCCAATTGCACCCAATATTTATTTGTAGGATAATATGAAAAGTATAAAAATGTCAGATTATTTATATGTTTCATTGTAGTGCATAATGAGTGCAAGGGAATCTTAAGACAACACATATTTCAAAATGAAATATATGATTTTTGGATAAGATAAATAGTTTTTTTTGGTAAAATGAAATTTGCGAAATGATCAAATCCCTCTCATATTCTTGAACATATCATGCATGCTAGATATAAATTAGTCATCGGAAAAAGTTATTACTTATAATGAACCATTTTATTTTAGTGCATAACACGTGCAATGTAATCGTTTAACAATCCAATTTTGAAATATAAAATAAAATTGATATAACTGCTCAAATTAAATTTCTATTTATTTTGGCAGGCCACATACCTTTTAATTAAAAAACTTTGGAGCTGTTGCAAAAGGCGGGCTCTAGCAGTGGTATATGTATATTCCCGTGGAGCAATTTGTACTTTCATTACCTATATGGTCCTAGCATTAGAACTCAATCTCTGGCTCAGAGATTTTTGAGGCCTGAGGATTCAGACAGGGCTACGCCGGATGCTGATCCAAAGAAAACAAAAATGACAACACCATCCCAAGCCACTCTTCGTAAAACCATCAAGTGTTTCCAGCAAAAAATTCGGGAAAAGAAGAGATGTTCTTGGATAATTAGAGACCGGATAAGTTCCACCCAGCTGAAAAAACTCCTCAGTAAAATTAAGTGCTAGGTTATTTAATTAAGTGTTGATCGAACCCTAAGATTTTCAAGAAGTGCGGATTGATCCCTCAGTTTTTTAATAAGTTCTTATCTAAGCCTGAATTGTTTAAATAAGTGCTGATTTACGCCTAAGTTTTTTTCAATAATTGTTGATATACCCTTAGGTTTTATAAACAATTAATGAATTTCAATTTTTTGGGTTAATAAACAAAGAGTGCAATATCATGTTTTTAGGATTTCCAAATTTTAATTTTTTTCCAGAGGGTTGTAATGGTCATTTTATAAAATTCCAGCCACATTGACCGTTTCCAGGGTTAGACGTGCACTTTAAGATTTTACAGAGTTAGATGTCACTTTCGAACTAAATCTAGGATTAGTTTATCACTTTTCTTGAATTTAAACATAAACTAACATGTTATTTGGTACAATGAAATTTGGGAATTGATCAAATCTGTCTCATATTCCTGCACATATTGTCCATGTTTGCCACAAACTAGTCATAAGAGAAACTTCTTACTTTTAATGATCCATTTCCTTATAGTGCACAAAGCATGCACGGTAATATTTTGGCAATCCAATTTCAAAAAAAATTGATATGTCAAGGAGATCAAAATGCATTAACAAAGTGTTTGGAATATGAAATTCTGGAAATCACTGAATCCCTATAATTTTCATATATCCTATGCCTATTTGGCACAGTTTTTGGTGTGACCTATAAGTTCCACCCATATATACTATATCATCTTTTACCATTCTACAAATCATTTTCTTGTCAATCACATAAATACCTCATGGAAAGCCACCCTTTTTCTAGGCTCTCTTTTTAAACCTATTTTTGCATGTTTCTTCATAATAGGTTAATCGATCACAACCTCAAAATTTGTGAAGTCATGTAGGATTACTGGTGCTTGAAATAAATACGACACTAAATATCTAAAATAATTAGGAGACACGTGTCCAAAAATGATTGTGTTTCTCAGTCCTTTCTTTGTATTTCCGAGATTGATGCATACCTCTAGACAATGAGGGTTAAAGTGGAATGCAAGTTCATAAAACATCATTTCCGTTTCAAATTCAAATATTTCACCGTAAGCAACCCCATTATTATAAAATTATTTTATAAAAATATATTTCACTTATAAAATGAATACACTGGTGAATAGTGAATATTTACTCTAATTGAACCAAATATTTATTCGTAGGATAAATATGTCGGATTATTTATATGTTTCATTGTAGTGCATACTGAGTGCAAGGGCATCGTACGACAACACATGTTTCAAAAATAAAATTTATATTTTTTGGAGATAAACATAAACTAACAAATTGTTTGGTAAAATGAAATTCAAGAAATGATCAAATCCCTCTCATGTTCTTGCACGTATCATGCATGTTAGATATAAACTAGTCGTCGGCAAAATTTCTTACTTATAATGAACCATTTCCTTTTAGTGCATAAAGCATGCAAGGTAATCATTCAACAGTCCAGTTTTAAAATATAAAACAAAATCTATATAACTTCTCTAAAAAAATCTATTTATTTTGGCAGGCCACATAACTTTTAATTAGAACATTGGAGCTGTTGCAAAAGGCAGGCTCCAGTAGTGGTACTGGTATATTCCCGGGGAGCAATCTGTACATCCCGTACCTGTACGGTCCAAGGATTAAAGCTCCTTCTCTGGCTCAGAGATTTTTGAGGTCTGAAGATTCAAACAGGCATATGGAAGAGGCTGATCCAAATAATCCAGAAATAACAACACCATCCCAAGCCACTCTTCGTAAAACCATCAAGTGTTTCAAGCACAAAATTCAGGAAGAGAAGAAATGTTCTCGAATAATCAGAGACTGGATAAGTTCCACCCAGCTGAGAAATATCAGAGATCGGATATGTTCTCAGACATTCATCTATTAATGAGTGTAATAACATCTTTTTAGGATTTCAAAATTTGATTTTTTTCATTGTTTTATATGGTCATTTTATAGAATTCCGGCCACATTGGCCGTTTCCAGGGTGGATTGACACATACGGCTAAAAATAGGATTAGATGTGCAATTTAAGGTGTTTGGTGCAATGAAATTTGGGAATTGATAAAATGCCTCTCATGTTCTTGCACGTATCGTGCATGTTAGCAACAAACTAGTCATAAGCAAAAGTTCTTGCTTTTAATGATTCATTTTTTAGAGTGCACAAACCATGAAAGGTAATATTTTAACAATCCAATTTTCAAAAAAAAAATTGACATCTCTAGGATATCAACATGCATTATCAAAGTGTTTACAATATGAAATTCTGGATATCACTAAATCCCTTTAATTTTCATACGTAATTGTGCCTATTTGGCACAAGGTTCTTGGTCTGACCAATAAGTTCCACCCATATATATTCTCTATTGTTTCTTACCATGCATGAAGCCATTTTCTTGTCAATCGCGTAAATATCTCTTGGAGTGCCACCCATTTACTATACTCCCTCTTTAAATCTTCTTTTGAATGTGCATAATAGGTAAATCAACTATAACCATAAAATTTGTGAAGTGATGTAGGATTACTGGTGCTTAAAATGAATATGACACTAAATGTGTAAAACAATAAGGAAGCACGTATAAAAAATTATTTTATTTCTCAGTCCTTCCATGTCTTTCTTAGATTGTTGCATACGTCTGGAAAATGAGAGTTAAAGTGGAATGCAAGCTCAGAAAACAAAATTTTTGTTTCAAATTCCTGCTTTTACCATAAGAAACCCCATTATTATGAAAATATTTTAGAAAACTATATTGCATTTATATCATGCATACATTAAAGAGTAGTAAATATATGCTCTAAGTGCACCAAATACTTTTTTGTAGGATATTGTGAAAAGTATGAATATGTCAAGTTATTAATATGTTTCATTGTAGTGCATAATGAGTGCAAGGTATGACAACACATAATTCAAAAAGTAAATACATATTTTTTTGAGATAAACATAACTAACAAATGGTTTGGTAAAATGAAATTTGGGGAATGATCAAATCCCTCTCATGTTCGTGCACATATCATGCATGTTAGACACAAACTAGTCATTGACAAAAGTTCTTACTTATAATGAATCATTTCCTTTTAGTGCATAAAGCGTGCAAGTAATCGTTTAACAATCCAATTTTCAAATATAAAATAAAATTGATATAACTGCTCTAATCAAAATTATGTTTATTTTGACAGGCCACATAACTTTTACTTAGAACTCTGGAGCTGTTGCAAAGGCAGGCTCAGTAGTGGTACAGGTATATTTTCGGGGGGCGATATGTACTTCCCGTACTTGCATGATCCAAGGATTAGAGCTCGTTCTCTGGCTCAGAGATTGAGGCCTGAAGATTCAAACAATGCTACTCCAGAGGCTGATCCAAATAAACCAGAAATAATAACACCATCCCTAGCCACTCTTCGTAAAAGCATCAAGTGTTTCCAGCCCGAAATCCCGGAAGAGAAGAAATGTTCTCGGATAATCAGAGACCAGATAAGTTCCACCCAGCAGATAAATATCAGAGATCGGATATGTGTAATATCATCTTTTTATGATTTCCAAATTTGATTTTTTCAGAGAGTAATAATAGTCATTTTGTATAATTCCGGACACATTGGCCATTTCCCGGGTGGATTACCACATACGGCAAACAATAGGGTTAGATGTACACTTTAAGATTTTACATGGTTATATTGCCACTTTCGACCTAAAAATGGGGTTATTTTAGCACTTTTCTTGAAGATAAATGGAAACTAACAAGGTATCGCCCATGTTAACCACGAACTTGTCATAAGCAAAAGTTCTTAATTTTAATGATTAATTTCCTTGTAGCGCACCAACCAAGCAAGGTAATATTTTGAAAATAAACATAAACTAACAAATTGTTTGGTAAAATAAAATTTGGGAAATGTCCAAATCCATCTCATGTTTTTGCACATATCATGCATGTTAGACACAAACTAGTAATCGGAAAAACTTCTTACATATAATGACCCATTTGTTTAATAATCCAATTTTCAAATAAAATATAAAATTGATGTAACTTCTCTAGTCAAATTTCATATTGTTTTGGCAAACCTGGTTCCTTTTAGACCTCCGGAGCTGTTGTAAAAGTAGGCTCCAACAGTGGTACCGGTGTATTCCCGGGGAGCGATCTGTACGTCCCTTACTTGCATGATCCCAGGATTAGAGCTCGTTCTTTGGTTCAGAGATTTCTGAGGTATAAGGATTCATACAGGGCTATGCCGGAGCTTAATCCAAAGGAGCCAGAATTAACAACACCATCCCAAGCCACTCTTCGTAAAGAGGAAATTCGTAGTCTTGAAAAGCCAAAAACAAAACCGCCAAGTGCTTCCAACACGAAATCCAAGAAGAGTAAATGTTCGGTCAGATAATCATATACTGGATAAGTTACACCCGCTCAGAAAATTCCCCAGCTAAAGTCAGTGCTAGGTTAATTAATTAAGTGTTGATCTAATCCTGAGTTTTTTCAATAAGTGCTGATTGAAACCTTAGTTTTTTTAATAAGTGCTTATCTAACCCTGACTTGTTTCAATAAATGTTGATTTATGCACGAGCTTTTTCATTAAATGCTGATATAACCCTAGGTTTTATAAACTATTACTGAATTTCAAGTTTTTTTGTTAATAAACAATGAGTGTAATATCATCTTTTTAGGATTTCCAAATTTCAATTTTTTAGAGGGTTATAATGATGATTTTATGGAATTTCGGCCACATTGACCGTTTCCAGGGTTAGATTGGTACTTTCGACTCAGAAATAGGGTTAGATGTGCACTTTATGATTTTACCATGTTAGATTGCCACTTTCGACCTAAACATGGGCTATTTTAGAACTTTTCTTGAAGATAAACATAAATAAACAAGGTGTTTGGTGCAATGAAATTTGGGAATTGATGAAATCCCTCCGATGTTCTTGCACGTATCGTGCATGTTAGCAACAAACTGGTCATAAGAAAAAGTTCTTACTTTTAATGATTAATTTATTTAGAGTGCACAAACCGTGAAAGGTAATATTTTAACAATCTAATTTTCAAAAAAATATTGATATATCTAGGAGATCAACATGTATTAACAAAGTGTTTGGAATATGAAATTCTGGAAATTACTAAATCCCTTTAATGTTCATACATATATTGTGCCTATTTGGCACCAAGTTCTTGCTCTGACCTATAAGTTCCACCCATATATATACTCTATCGTTTCTTACCATGCTTGAAGCCATTTTCTTGTCAATCCCAAAAATATCTCTTGGAGTGTCACCCTTTTTCTAGACTCCCTCTTTAAACCTTCTTTTGAATGTTTCTTCATAATAGGTAACTCGACCACAACAATAAAATTTGTAAAGTGATGTAGGATTACCGGTGCTTAAAATAAATTTTGTTTCTCGGTCATTCCATGTTTTTCCTAAATTTTTGCTTACGTCTGGAAAAAGAGGGTTAAAGTGGAATCAAGCTCAAAAAACAAAATTGTCGTTTCAAATTCCAGCTTTTCACTATAAGAAATCCCACTATTATGTAAATATTTTAGAAAACTATATTTCATTTATAGCATGCATACATTAAAGTGTAGTAAATATTTACTCTAATTGCACCCAATACTTTTTTGTAGGATATTGTGAAAAGTATAAAGATGTCACGTTATTAATATGTTTCGTTGTAGTGCATAATGAGTGGAAGTGCATCGTATGGCAACACATATTTCAAAAGGTAAATATATATATTTTTTGAGAGACATAAACTAACAAATGGTTTGGTAATATGGAATTTGGGGAATGATCAAATCCATCTCATGTTCGTGCACATATCATGCATGTTAGACACAAACTAGTCATCGACAAAAGTTCTTACTTATAATGAATCATTTCCTTTTAGTGCATAAAGCGTGCAAGGTAATAATTTAACAATCCAAGTTTAAAATATAAAATAAAATTGATATAATTGCTATATTTTGGCAGGCTCATAACTTTTAATTAGAAGTCTTGAGCTGTTACAAAAGGCAGGCTCAGTAGTGGTACAGGTATATTCCCGGGGAGCGATCTGTGCATCCCGTACCTGCATGATCCAAGGATTAGAGCTCGTTCTCTGGCTCAGAGATTTCTGAGGCCTAAGGATTCAAATAGGGCTACGCCAGAGGGGGATCCAAATAAACCATAAAAAACACCATCCCAAGCCACTCTTCGTAAAACCATCAAGTGTTTCCAGCACAAAATTCATGAAGAGAAGAAATTTTCTCGGATAATCAGAGACCATATATGTTCTAGGACACTCATCTTTTAATGATTGTAATATCATCTTTTTAGGATTTCAAAATTTGATATTTTAGAGTGTTATAATGGTCATTTTATAGAATTCCGGCCACATTGGTCTTTTCCATATTGGATTGGCACATACGACTAGAAATAGGGTTAGATGTGCACTTTAAGATTTTACATGGTTAGATTGCCACTTTCGACCTAAAAATGTGGTTATTTTAGCACTTTTCTTTAAGATAAACGGAAACTATCATGGTGTTTGGTACATTGAAATTTGGGAATTGATCAAATCCCTCTCATGTTCTTGCGCATATCGCCCATGTTAACCACAAACTTGTCATAAGCAAAAGTTCTTACTTTTAATGATTCATTTCCTTATAGTGCACAAAGCGTGCAAGGTAATATTTTGAAATAAACATAAACTAACAAATTGTTTGGTAAAATGAAATTTGGGAAATGTTCAAATCCCTCTCATGTTTTTGCACAGATCATGCATGTTAGACACAACCTAGTAATCGGCAAAACTTCTTACTTATAATGAACCATTTCCTTTTAGTGCCTAAAGCGCGCAAGGAAATTTTTTAACAATCCAATTTTCAAATATAATTAAAATTGATGTAACTGATCTAGTCAAGTTTTGTATTATTTTGGCAAGCCTGGTACCTTTTAGACCTCCGGAGCTAGAAAAGGAAGCCTCCAGCAGTGGTACCGGTATATTCCCGGGGAGCGATCTGTACGTCCCTTATCTCCATGATCCCAAGATTAGAGCTCGTTCTCTGGCTCAGATATTTTTTTAGGCCTAAGGATTCATACACGGCAATGCCGGAGGCTAATTCGAACGATCCAGAATTAACAACACCATCCAAGCCACTCTTCATAAATAAGAAAGCCGAAGTCTCGAAAAGCCAAAAGCAAAACCGGCAAGTGCTTCCAACACGAAATCCAGGAAGAGACGAAATGTCTAGTCAGTTAATCATAGACTGGATAAGTTCCACCTAGCTCAGAAAATTCCCCAGCTTAAGTCAATGCTAGGTTATTTAATTAAGTGTTGATCAAATCCTGAGTTTTTTCAATAAGTGATGATTGAACCGTTTGTTTTTTTAATAAGTGTTTATCTAACCCTGACTTGTTTCAATAAATGCTGATTTATGCACGAGATTTTTCATTAAATGCTGATATAACCCTAGGTTTTATAAACTATTACTGAATTTCAGTTTTTTGTTAATAAACAATGAGTGTAATATCATCTTTTTAGGATTTCCAAATTTCACTTTTTAGAGGATTATAATGGTTATTTTATGGAATTTCGGTGACATTGACCGTTTTCAGGTTTGAATTGGCACTTTCGACTTAGAAATAGGGTTAGATGTGGACTTTAAGATTTTACAATGTTAGATTGCCACTTTCGACCTAAACATGGGCTATTTTAGCACTTTTCTTGATGATAAACATAAATACACAAGTTGTTTGGTGCAATGAAATTTGGGAATTGATAAAATCCCTCTCATGTTCTTGCACATATCGTGCATGTTAGCAACAAACTAGTCATAAGCAAAAGTTCTTAATTTTAATGATTCATTTCTTTAGAGTGCACAACCGTGAAAGGTAATATTTTAACAATCCAATTTTCAAAAAAAAAATTGATATATCTAGGATATCAACATGCATTAACAGAGTGTTTGGAATATGAAATTCTGGAATTCACTAAATCCCTTTAATTTTCACACATATATTGTGCCTATTTGGCACAAGGTTCTTGGTCTGACCTATAAGTTCCATCCATATATATATATATATATATATACTCTATCATTTCTTACCATGCTTGAAACCATTTTCTTGTCAATAACGTAAATATCTCTTGGAGTGCCGACCTTTTTCTATACTCCCTCTTTAAACCTTGTTCTGAATGTGTCTTCATAATAGGTAAATCGACCATAACCATAAACTTTGTGAAGTGGTGTCGGATTACTGGTGCTTAAAATGAATATGACACTAAATGTGTAAAATAATAACGAAGCACGTATCAAAAAAATTTGTTTCTCATTCCTTCCATATCTTTTTAATATTGTTGCATACATCTAGAAAATGAGGGTTAAAGTGGAATGCAAGCTCAAAAAAATTGTCGTTTCAAATTCCAGCTTCCCATAAGAAACCCCATTATTATAAAAATATTTTAGAAAAATATATTTCATTTACATCATTCATACATTAAAGAGTAGTAAATATTTACTCTAAGTGCACCCAATACTTTTTTGTAGGATATTTTGAAAAGTATAAAGATGTCACGTTAATAATATGTTTCATTGTAGTGCATAATGAGTGCAAGTGCATCGTATGAACACACATATTTCAAAAAAAGTAAATACACATTTTTTGAGTTAAACATAAACTAAAAAATGGTTTGGTAAAATGAAATTTGGGGAATGATCAAATCCCTCTCATGTTCGTGTACATTTCAAGCATGTTAGACATAAACTAGTCATCAATAAAAGTTCTTACTTATTCTTTTTAGTGCATAAAGTGTGAAAGGTAATCATTTAGCAATCCAATTTTAAAATATAAAATAAAATTGATATAACTGATCTAATAAAAATTCTATTTATTTTGGCAGACCACATAACTTTTAATTAGAAGTTTGGAGCTGTTGCAAAAGGTAGGCTCAGTAGTGGTACAGATATATTCCCAGGGAGCGATCTGTACATCCCGTACCTGCATGATCCAAGGATTACAGCTCGTTCTCTGGCTCAGAAATTTCTGAGGCCTGAGCATTCAAATAGGGCTACGCCAGAGGGTGATCCAAATAAACCATAAAAAACAACCCCATCCCAGCCATTCTTCATAAAACCGTCAAGTGTTTCCAGCCCAAAATCCACGAAGAGAAGAAATTTTCTCGGATAATTAGAGACCAGATAAGTTCCACCATGCTGAGAAATATCAAAGACCGGATATGTTCTCGGACACTCATCTTTTAATGAGTATAATATCATCTTTTTAGGATTTCAAAATTTGATTTTTTTAGAGTTTTATAATGGTCATTTTATAGAATTCCGGCCACATTGGCCGTTTCCATGGTGGATTGGCTCATACGACTAGAAATAGGGTTAGATGTGCACTTTAAGATTTTACATGGTTAGATTGCCACTTTTGACCTATAAATGGGGTTATTTTAGCACTTTTCTTGTAGATAAACGGAAACTATCACGGTGTTTGGTACAATGAAATTTGGGAATTGATCAAATCCCTCTCATGTTCTTGCGCATATCGCCCATGTTAACCAAAAACTTGTCATAAGAAAAAGTTCTTACTTTTAATGATTCATTTCCTTAGAGTGCACAAAACATGCAAGGTAATATTTTGGAAATAAACATAAACTAACGAATTGTTTGGTAAAATGAAAATTGGAAAATGTTCAAATCCCTCTCATGTTTTTGCACATATCATGCATATTAGACATAAACTAATAATCGGAAAAACTTCTTACTTATAATGAACAATTTCCTTTTAGTGCATAAAGCGTGCAAGGAAATTGTCTAACAATCCAATTTTCAAATAAAATATAAAATTGATGTAACTGCCCTAGCCAAATTTCGTATTGTTTTGGAAAACCTGGTACCTTTAGATCTCCGGAGCTATTGCAAAAGGTAGGTTCCAGCAGCGGTACCGGTATATTCCCGGGGAGCGATCTGGAAATCACAAAATCCCTTTAATTTTCATACATATGTTGTGCCTATTTGGCACAAGGTTCTTGGTCTGACATATAAGTTCCACCCATATATATACTCTATCATTTCTTACCATGTTTGAAACCATTTTCTTGCCAATCCCGTAAATATCTCTTGGAGTGCCACCCTTTTTTACACTCCTTCTTTAAACCTTATTTTCAATGTGTCTTCATAATAGGGAAATCGACCACAACCACAAAATTTGTGAAGTGATGTAGGATTATTGGTGCTTAAAATAAATATGAACCTAAATGTGTAAATAAAAAGGAAGCACGTATCAAAAATTATTTTGTTTCTCGGTCCTTCCATGTCTTTCCTAGATTGTTGCATACATATTCAAAAAGAGGGTTAAAGTGGAATGCAAGCTCAAAAAACAAAATTGTCATTTCAAATTCCAGCTTTTCACCATAAGAAACCCCATTATTACAAAAGTATTTTAGAAAACTATATTTAATTTATATCATCCATACATTAAAGAGTAGTAAATATTTAATCTAACTGCATTGTGAAAAGCATAAATATGTCATGTTATTAATATGTTTCATTGTAGTTCATAATGAGTGCAAGTGCATCGTATGAAAACACATATTTCAAAAAGTAAGTATATATTTTTTTTGAAATAAACATAAACTAAAAAATGGTTTGGTAAAATGAAATTTGGGGAATGATCGATTCCCTCTCATGTCCGTGCACACATCATGCATGTTAGACACAAACTTGTCATCGACAAAAGTTCTTACTTATAATGAACTGTTTCCTTTTATTGCATAAATCGTGCAAGGCAATTGTTTAACAATCCAATTTTCAAATATAAAATAAAATTTATATAACTGCTTTAGTAAAACAATTATTTGTTTTGGCAAGCCACACACCTTTTAGAACTCTGGAGCGGTTGCAAAAGGCAAGCTTTAGAAGTAGGACCAGTATATTTCCGGGGAGCAATCTGTACATCACGTACCTGCATGATCCCATTATTAGAGCTTGTTTTCTGGCTCAGAGATTTCTTTGGCTTGAGGATTGAAATAGTGCTACGCTGGCGGCTAACCTAAAGTAGCCATAAATAACAACACTATCCCAAACCACTCGTCGTAAGGAGGAAAGCCTTCGTATTGGATATCCATAAGCAAAACCCTCAATTGCTTCTAGAGTAAAATCCAAGAAGAGAAGAAATGTTCATTCGGATAATCAGACAACAGATAAGTTCCACCCAGCTGAGAAAATTCCCCAGCAAAATTCAGTGCTAGGTTATTTAATTAAGTGTTGATCTAACCCTGAGTTTTTCAATTAGTTCTAATCGAACTCTTAGTTTTTTTAATAAGTGCTTATCTAACCCTAACTCGTTTGAATGAGCGTTGATTTATACCTGAGTTTTTTCAATAAGTTCTGATCTAACCTATGTTTTATAAATTATTACTGAATTTTGATATTTTTTGTTAATAAACAATGAGTGTAATAACATCTTTTAAGGATTTCAAAATTTCAAATTTTTCCAGAGGGTTATAATGGTCATTTTATAGAATTCCGACCACATTGGCCATTTCCAGGGTTAGATTGGTACTTTCGACTAGAAAATAGGGTTAGATGTGCACTGTAACATAAACTAACAACGTGTTCTGTACAATGAAACTTGGGAAATGATCAAATCTCGCTCATGTTATAACGTGCATGTTAGCCACAAACAGGTCATAAGCAAATGTTCTTACTTTTTAATGATCCATTTTTATAGTGCACAAAGCATGCAACGTAACTATATGAAAATTTAATTATTTTTTTAAAAAAAGATACATCTAGGAGATAAGCATGCATTAGTAAAGTGTTTGGAATATGAAATTATGGAAATCAATAAATCCTTATAATTTTCGTACTTATACTGTGCCTATTTTTAACAAGGTTCTTGGTTTGACCTATAACTTCTGCCTATATATATACACTCTCATCTCTTACCATGGCAAAAACCATATTCGTGCCAATCCCATAAATATATCTTGGAGTGACACCCTTTTCTAGACTCCCTCTTAAAACTTGTTTTTGCATGTGTCTTCATAATAGGTAAATTGACCAGAACCTTGAAATTTGTGAAGTCATGTAGGAATAATAGTGCATGAAAGAAATATGACACTAAATGTGTAAAATACTTAGGAGACTTGTTTCCAAAAATGATTTTGTTTCTCGGTCCTATTATGTCTTTCCTAGATTTTTGCATACCTCTGGACAATGAGGGTTAAAGTGGAATGCAAGCTCATAAAACACAATTGCCTTTGAAAATTCCTATATTTCACCATAAGCAACCTCAATATTAGAAAATTATTTTATAAAAATATATTTCATTTATATCATGCATACACTGAAGAGTTGAAAACATTTACTCTAATTGCACCCAATATTTATTTGTAGGATATTATGAAAAGTATAAAGATGTCAGGTCATTTATATGGTTCATTGTAGTGCATAATGTGGAAGTGCATCGTATGAGAACACAAATTTCAAAATGAAATATATATTTTTTGGGGATAAATATAGAATAATTTTTTTTGGCAAAATCCAAATTGGAAAATGATCAAATCCCTCTCATGTTCTTGAACATATCATGCATGTAAGATATAAATTAGTCATCGGCAAAAGTTCTTACTTATAATGAACCATTTCCTTTTAGTGCATAAAGCGTGCAACGTAATCGTTTAGCTATACAATTTTGAAATATAAAATAAAATTGATATAACTGCTCAAATCAATTTTTTTATTTTGGCAGGCCACATACCTTTTAATTAAAAAACTTAGGAGTTGTTACAAAAGGAAGGCTCTAGCGGTGGCATAGGTATATTCCCGGGGAGCGATTTGTACATCCAGTACCTACATGGTCCTAGGATTAGAACTCATTCTCTGGCTCAGAGATTTCTAAGGCCTGAGGATTCAAACAGGGCTACGCCAGATGCTGATTCAAAGAAACCAGAAATGACAACACCATCCCCAGCCACTCTTCGTAAAACCGTCAAGTGTTTCCAACACAAAATCTAAGAAGAGAAGATATGTTCTTGGATAATCAAAGACCGGATAAGTTCCACCCAGATGAGAAAACTCCTCAGCAAAAATTAAGTGTTGGGTTATTTAATTAAGTGTTGATCGAACCCTAAGATTTTCAATATATGCGGTTTGAACCCTCAGTTTTTTTTAACAAGTGCTGATTTACGCCTAAGTTTTTTCAATAAGTGTTGATCTACTCCTAGGATTTATAAACAATTAATGAATTTAGAATATTTTTGGTTAATAAATAATTGCAATATCATGGTTTTAGTATTTCCAAATTTAATTTTTTTCAGGGGGTTGTAATGGTCATTTTATAGAATTCTAGCCACATTGGCCATTTCCAGGGTTAGATTGACACATTTGACTAAAAAAATAGGGTGTGTACTTTAAGATTTTACAGAGTTAGATGCCAATTTCAACCTTAATCTAGAATTATTTTAACACTTTTCTTGAATTTAAACATAAACTAACAAGGTGTTTGGTACAATGAAAATTGGGAATTGATCAAATCTGTCTCATATTCCTACGCATATCATCCATGTTAGCCACAAACTGGTCATAAGATAAACTTCTAACTTTTAATGATCCATTTCCTTATAGTGCACAAAGAGTGCACGGTAATATTTTAGCAATCCAATTTTCAAAAAAAATTGATATGTCAAGGAGATCAGAATGCATTAACAAAGTGTTTTGAATATGAAATTCTGGAAATCACTAAATCCCTATAATTTTCATATATCCTATGCCTATTTGGCACAAAAATTTTGGTGTGACCTATAAGTTCCACCATTATATATACTCTATCGTGTTTTACCATTCTACAAACCATGTTCTCGTCAATCCCGTAAATACCTATTGGAAAGCCACCCTTTTTCTAGGCTTCCTCTTTAAGCCTATTTTTGCATGTTTCTTCATAATAGGTTAATCGATCACAACCTCGATATTTGGGAAGTCATGTAGGATTACTGTGCCTGAAATAAATATGACACTAAATATCTAAAATAATTAGGAAACACGTGTTCAAAAATGATTTTTTTCCTCGGTCCTTTATTTGTATTTTTGAGATTGATGCATACCTCTGAACAATGAGGGTTAAAGTGGAATGCAAGCTCATAAAACATCATTACCATTTCAAATTCAAGCATTTTACCATAAGTAACCCCATTATTACAAAAGTATTTTCTAAAAATATATTTCACTTATAAATGCACACACTCATGAGTAGTAAATATTTACTCTAATTGCAACAAATATTTATTCGTAGGATATTGTGAAAAGTATAAATATGTCGGATTATTTATATGTTTCATTGTAGTGCATAATGAGTGCAAGTGCATCGTATGACAACACATGTTTCAAAAATTAAATTTATATTTTTTGGAGATAAACATAAACTAACAAATTGTTTGGTAAAATGAAATTCGAGAAATGATCAAATCCCTCTCATGTTCTTGCATGTATCATGCATGTTATACACATACTAGTCATCGGCAACAGTTATTACTTATAATGAACCATTTCCTTTTAGTTCATAAAACGTGCAAGGTAATCGTTTAACAATCCAATTTTAAAATATAAAATAAAATTGATATGACTGCTCTAATAAACATTCTGTTTATTTTGGCAAGCCACATAACTTTTAATTAGAAATCTGGAGCATTTGCAAAAGACAAGCTCCAGTAGTGGTACAGATATATTCCCGGGGAGCGATCTATGCATCCCGTACCTGCATGATCCAAGGATTAGAGCTCGTTCTCTAGCTCAAATATTTCTGAGGCTTGAGGATTCAAATAGGGCTACACCAGAGGCTGATATAAATAAACAAGAAATATGAACACCATCCCAAGCCACTCTTCATAAAACCGTTAAGTGTTTCCAGCAAGAAATCTGGGAAGAGAGGAAAAGTTCTCGGATAATCAGAGACCGGATAAGTTCCACCCAACTGAGAAATATCAAAGACTGGATATGTTCTCGGACACTCATCTATTAATGAGTGTAATATCATCTTTTTAGGATTTCCAAATTTGATTTTTCAAAGGGTTATAATGGTTATTTTATAGAATTCCAGCCATTTTGGCCATTTCCAGGGTGGATTTGCACATACGACTAAAAATAGGATTAGATGTGGACTTTAAGATTTTACATGGTTAGATTGCCACTTTCGACCCAAACATAGGGTTATTTTAGCACTTTTCTTGAAGATAAATGAAAAATAACAAGGTGTTTCGTACAATGAAATATGGGAATTGATCAAATCCCTCTCATGTTCTTGTGCATATCGCCCATGTTAACCACAAACTGGTCATAAGCAAAAGTTCTTACTTTTAATGATTCGTTTCCTTATAATGCACAAAGCATGCAAGGTAATATTTTGGAAATAAACATAACTAACGAATTGTTTGGTAAAATGAAATTTGGGAAATGTTCAAATCCCTCTAATGTTTTTTCACATATCATGCATGTTAGACACAAACTAGTCATCGGCAAAAGTTCTTACTTATAATGAACCATTTCTTTTTAGTGCATAAGGCATGCAAGGAAATTGTTTTCGCAGGCCTGGTATTTTTTAGACCTATGGAGTTGTTGCAAAAGGCAGGCTCCAGCAATGGTAACGGTATATTCCCGGGGAACTATCTGTACTTTACTTTCC
>JAULKJ010031585.1:0-17212 GCA_032355405.1 Rubia balearica
CTCTTAACCTAAAAATAACTTGTATGGGGAGCTCTTGCCTCTTGGAGTAGACCTTTTTTTTAATACAAAGGTTTGGTGGACACGGTCTTACCCGATTTTATGGTGCAATTGGGGATTTAAATACAATTGTTTATGGATGAGAGATGATATGGAGTCTTTTTATCATTTTTAAAACCTTACTTAGTCTCTTGTCTCACCTAAGTTATGATAAGACGGTGTCATAAGAGACTTGCTCTTTTTTAATGTTGTTTTACAAACAATGCTAAGTTTAGTCTTGATCCTAGGATTTAGGAGAGATATTTTTTTTTGGAGAAAAAGTAAAATGAATTGATGAAAGTGATTGAATACTTATACAGATGAAATGGATCATTCTTTGTCATGAAATGGAGTAGATCATAATGAAAAGTGTAACACTGTTCTAAAATAAAATAAAAAGACAGCATTTTAATACCTAAACCCTAAATTTAAGGATCGTTTTAATATCACCTCTTTTTCTAGGGTTGTAACTGCACTGTTCCCACCCCTAAATTTAAGGTACGAGGACCTTTTGAAAAACTTTTTTATACCGAAAAATGAGTTCACCACATTTTAATACTACATTATTTTCTTATTTAACGCATGCCTTATTTTTCTATACACACTACAACATATAACGTCTATTAGGACACAATTATGTGCCCTCATAAATCTTGTATTGTAACTAGACGCTTATATAACAACACCTTATAAGCTAACATTGTGTTATTGTGAGTCCAAATAAATCATAGCAGATTGCAATTTTAAGCGATCGTGTAAACATGATATTGAGTGCGATTTTTAGTGGCCTATAAAACCACCTCAATCATTAAGCGAATCAATGTCCATATTTTTTTTATATATATTAGGTCACTTTTTAGTATCCTAAACAAAAAAACTATGATGCTTTCGGATCATTAAAAAATGTATGAATTATAACTAAACTAACCGTGTTTTAGTGTCCTATTTAGTGTATATTGGGACACTTTAAAGTCACTTATACACGTCTTAATCGCTATTATATTGGATCATTTTTCAGTGTTATGTTAATCATATATTGAGACAATTTTCATAACCTCATTCTAATTACATCCTTAACTAAGAATTAATCCAGAATTTTTTTTATGTGGGGTGTGGGCCAAATCAGAGAATGACACGTGTTAAATAAATTAGTTATTTCTTTTAAAATAATTTAAAACATTAATGAATATTAAGTAGTGGGTGGTTTATTGTACACGTGTCAATCTCTGATTCGGCCCACACCCCCACATACAAAAAGTCCTCACATAAAAAAAATTCTGAAAAATTAACCTGTTGATTAGTTAAAATCAAATCATTTTATTTGTGCTTATATATGGAAAGTCAAATAAACATTGATTGTTGATCAGTTAAAGTCAAACCATTTCATTAATGTGTATACATGGAAAGTCAATTAAGGGTTAACCGTTGATTGGTGTAAGTCAGACCATTTTATTAGTGTTTATAAATGGAAATTCAATGCTTAATTGTTTATTAGTCAAGGCCAAACCTTTCATTAGTATTTGCGAAAAGCAAGGGTCTACTGATTAAGGATTTATGTGTGGAAAGTGAAATAATGGTTGGCCATTGATTAACTAAGGTCAAACCTTAGTTATTAGTGTTATTTATGTAAAGTCAAGTTAGGGTTGGCTGTTGATTAGATAAGTTCTAACAATTTCATTAGTGTTTTTGTATGTAATGTTGAGTAAGGGTTGGCCGTTAATTAGTTAAGTTATAACCATTTCATGAGTGTTTATGTATGGAATTTCAAATAATGGTTGATCATTGATTACTCAAGGTCAAACCTTTTCATTAGTGTTTATGTATGAAAAGTCAAATAAGGGTTTACCGTTGATTAATTAAGGTCAAATTTTAGTTATTAGTGTTTATTTATGTAAAGTCAAACAAGGTAAATTGTTGAATAGTGAAGATCAAACATTTTCATTAGTGTTTATGTATGGAAAGTCAAATAAGAGTTGACCATTGATTAGTTAGGTCAAACCTTAGTTATTAGCGTTTACGTATGAAAGGTCAAGTAATGGTTGATCATTGATTAGTCAAAGTCAAGCCATTTTATTTATGATTATATATGGAAATTCAAATAAGGTTGACCGTTTATCATTTAAAGTCAAACAATTTTATTAATTTTCATGTATGGAAAGTCAATTAAAGGTTAAACGTTAATTAGTTAAAGTAAAAAAAAATTGATGAGGCATTTTCATTAGAATTAACAACAGCAAAACATTACAAGTTTAGATCCTCACCCCTGATCCTTTAGAAAACCTATTCTAAATTAAACCAAAACAGAAAACAGCATAACTGTATTGAAATAGCTAACTGTAAATAGCAAAATTCTAATAACACCATTCTACCATATGTTACTTCTTCTGCACCTGTGATTTCCATCTCCAGTCTACCTCTGTATGTAGTTGAAAAGCCAATAAATTATCTTTCAATTCCTTGTCACTGAACACCCTCCGGTTATTTTCTTGCCAAATTTGGTAAAATACAGTAACCATCAGCTAAGTTCTCTATTCTTCTTCCATATGATAAGATTCCACAACTTCCTCTTCACTCCCCTTACTTTTTTCCCATCCTCTATTCCCACCAAACAGCAGACATCATTCACATATTTACATTCAATGAACAGATGCGGAGCAGTTTCTTGCACGCTGTTGTACAATCTACATTTGTTTACCCCTGCTAAAATGTTGAACCCCTTGAGCCTGTTAATAGTTGCTAATTTCCCATTTACCATCATCCACAAGACAAATCTCTGCTTTGGCAGAATTCTTTTCTGCCACACTAATCTACTTTTAAATATGGTCTTAGCTCCTCCCATCATGGTTTCATATATTGTAGATATCTTTACTTTCCATTTCTGATTCACACACTTCTTCAATTTGGAAAAATCCCATTTGTGATTTCATCAACTTCCTCCAAGGCCAGCTATCAGAAACAGAAAACCTACAACTTTCTATATCTAATCCCTTCAAATAATACTCCTACAGCCATTTGATCTATAGAACATGTTTCTTTTATGTCACATCCTACAAATGTTTACTCAGTGAGCTCTATTCCAATTTGAGGGATCCCTTACACCAATTCTACCTTTTATCTTACTTCTTTAAATAGAACTCCAAGCTGTTGTTGTGATTCCTCTTTGTCCTTCCTCTCTGCCCCACCAATATGGTAAAAATATGTACTATTTTTTGTGTACACCCTCTGGAATCTTCATTACTGATGCCCAGTACCAGCAATGCTGAGAAATACTCCGTTTATCAGTTCTAACTTTCCTTTATAAAAGAGAATTTTTAAGCCCAACCTTTGATTTTACTTCTAATCTTCTCAATTAGTAGTTGGAAATCCAGTTTCCCTCACTTCCTAGATGACAGAGGAAGTCCTGGATACTTCAAAGGAAATCTCCCCAGTTCCATTTGCAAAACTGAAGCCAAAAATACCTTATCCCCCTATCTATTTTTGAAAAGAAATTTTTTTATTTACTTTTATTAATGGATGGGTCTGTTACATCATTAAAACCAGCCAAAACCTGTTTCACACCTTCCAAATATTTTCTATTTTCACCACAAAATACCAGCAAATCATTAGCAAATAACATTGTATGAAATCTAGTTTTTTGGCATCTTTGATGATATTCAATTCTCCCATTATCAAACTCTCTAGCCATCATTCTTGTTAAACATTCCATGCAATAACAAACAACACATGGGAGATGGGATCTTATTGTTTCACACTCTTTTTAACTTCAAAACTATCAGTATACTGTTCACTTACATATAAGCCCAAATTAAAGTTCACAGTACTATTTTTAATCCACTCAATCATCTTGTTTGGAAATTTTAACTCAGTCAGCCAATTGAGTAGAAACTCCCAGCTAATAATATCAAATGCCTTTGATCTGTCTACTTAAACAAGAGAGCGAGGCTTCATGTTATCTATTTTTTACCTTTGCAAAAGTTCCTGGGCTAACAACATATTATGAGATATCAACTACCTTTCACAAAAGCACACTGATTGTTGCTCACAATTTCAGGAAGAACATCGTTTAATATATGACACAGGATTTTTGTTATGGTTTTATACACAATTGAACAACAGGATCTTGGTCTATAGTCTACTGGGAACTGTGTTTGTGTTTTTTTTGGTAATAGAGTTATAACATCATTTTTAAAGACACCTGGGATGAGGCCACCTGTTAAAAACCCCATAACTGCTTCTATTACTTCTTCCCCTGTAATTGCCCAAGTGTCTTTGAAGAACTTACTTGAAAACCCATATTTGCTTGGGCATTTAGCAGACTAAATCCCCATGATTGCATTCTCAATCTCCTCCTGGCCCTTTTGTCGCAAATAGCAAAATTCAGATTCCCTCAATGATTCAACCTCTTTCCTAACATCAAATTCCATACATTGCAACTGATATGATCCAGGATTTTTATTATAGTCTTCATGTGCTCTTCTCCATTTTACCTCTACGTGTTCAACTCTCTCTCTCTCTTATGCTGCCAATTTCTTTTTTTTATATATATTTAACTTGCTTAGAGGCCTTTCCAATCTCTTTAATGCTTTAGTCAAATCCTCCATACGTCATATTTTTTTAACTCTCCAAACTTATTTAACTAGAATCTCAAACAACTGTGATTTTGACCACATATTGAAGTACCTGAATGGCCTATTCTTTATCCCTTCATTTCCGTTGATTCTCACAACAAGGGGAAGATGATCAGACATAAGCTCATTTTTCACTTCACACACTGCTTCTTGTAGTTCCCCTAACCATTTTTTAATCACCAGCCCCCGAGTTTACTCATGATTTTGTCTTTTTCAGACCTTCTGTTATCCTAAGTGTAAACTACTTCAACAGTTCTGATCTCTTCCGATGAGACATGATTTTGATGTTTTCTTAGTACAATTAACGTCCTCTTTTAGCTTGTTTGGTTGGTGGTTTGCTAGTTTCTTAGGTGTTTTACAAAAAAAGGGTTTAGAATCACGTTGTGTGGTTATTTTCCCCCATCTACCTAGTTTGTAAGCATGTGGTATCTAACATGTTTTACTTTTATGATTTGGTCGATTCATATATGTTTTGTGAGCTTATTTGGAGACTATCATGAAGAAGGCCATTCGCATGGATGGTAGAATATTGAAGAAGACCATTCACAAGAATGGTAAAAGAAGGAAGACCACTTACAAAGTGGTAGAAGATAAAGTGAAAAAGGAGAGCAAAGTAGAGGGTGAAGAATGATCTAAGTTTTGAAGAAGAGTTCTGGGAATGATCCGAAAAGAACAAGCCTTTAGGCGTGGTACCATTGGATTTGTCTTCTTGATCACTATAAAAACAACCATAAGAACTTCCAAAACCGATCAACAGTTCACCTGGAGGGAGCAAAACAAAACTGGACTGATTTCTGTCATGACTCGCAAATTTGTGTCGCGACTCGCAAATAAGGATTTACTGGAACTTTATTTTTTGACACTGTAACATCATGAGTCGCGAGGAAAGCATCACGGGTCATGAAAATCACCCTGCAACTTGCTTTTACTCCTCTTTTCCTTGTACTATAAATAACACTTCGTCCACTCATTCCTTATCTCTCTTGGCCCGACTTGTGGGCTCCAAAACCCTATTTCTTACACTTCTTCTTCAATTTCTTCTTGTTTATTTGTAGATCTTATTCTATGTTTTGAGTTTTGATTATCTAGGCTAGTTTTGTACTTGGGAGTAATTGATTGAAGCTTCCAAACCAATGTATTAAGAACCTCTATTTCACTCTTCCTTGAAACATTTGTTATTTAGAATTTATTGTGTTCTTAATGTGAATGTTTGCTTCATTTATGCTATGGATTGTTTGAGAATATGAAGGGTTTGTATGATTAAGTGTTAGGAAGTTAGAGATGTGCACAATTTCTTAGCTCTTTGACATGAAAATTCAAGAACATAGAATTAGAACTTCTTGTTCGGTAAATGATATTAATATTGCTAGATGAGTATATTAATGTGGTTTGTTATCATATTTGTCCTAAGGTAGCAATGAAAGGTTGAACCTTAAATGTTGATTGTTCTAGGTTTAGCCTAAATGAATGCTTTGTTTGGTTAAATGAATGGGCATTTGGTAGAATGCTTTTAGTTGTTATCGAATCTATGGTTCTTCGTGTATAATTCCATTGATGAAATATCTTTATGGTTGTTGAACGTCTAAAGTGATTATCAATGAGATTGAAAATTGTTGTTGAACGTCTTTGTGAATTACTATTAAGAAGAAATGCATGTTGATCTTCAAAAAGAAAGTGATAGCATTCCCATAGGTAATGAATGTGATAGAATGAATGAATGATTTTATGATATATAAGAGGCTTGGAAGTGGGAATCAATTGTTCCCAAGGCTTTGTCATTTGTAGTTTTTACCCCTTTTTCTTAGTTGGTTGCATGATTAGCATAGTTACTTGACTTTTCTGGTTGTCTTGCTTTAAATTCATATCTTAGGGAAAACTAACCAAAAACCCTCCCTCTTTACTTGCTTTTATATACATATCTATATCTAGGCTTATATCCACCCTTGTATGCATTAAACCTTAGGAAAATGTCTCTTCTTCGTAGACGACCCCGATTTGCCACTACCTAGTTTATTGTATTTAGTAAGCGTTTTTGGCTTATAAATTGTAACTTTGAGAGGTACAGAAATTACCTCCCATATTCCAATTCCATCTGCTCCATTGTTTCCTGAAAATCCACCACTTCTTTCTCATCCACTACATTACTTCCCAAACTATCTTCCACATTTAGTGGTGAATTAAATCTCCACAAATAAGCCATGGCAAGTACCCTTCTCCCATGTTTTTCAAGAACATACACATCTCTTGTATTTTATGTATGGCTTTAAAACCATTTATCAAAGTGAAAAATAACTTCCTACCATAGTTCTTCAATTTGATCTCAGTGTCTATCTATTGTTCACCAATATTTAGTACTGTAACTTCAAATAAATCTTCTCTCCAGGCTAACCAAACCCTCCCTCTTTTTATCAATTCTCCATTAGTTATCAATCTCCATCCCAAACCTATTTTACCCCACTACAAGAAACAGAACCTTTTGCGACATGCAAACTGTGTCGCTTATCAGTGATTTAGTGTCGCAAATGTTAATTTGTGACATAGTTTGCGGCACACTTTATTATGACACGTATACCCATGTAGAAAATTTTGCTTCACATTTTTTTGTTGTGCCATAAATTTAGGACACATTTGTGTCACTAAATTATGTGTTGAGAACTATTGCGACATAATCTTCACCATTTAAGTCTAGTGATGCATAATTGTTTGCGACACATTATGCGACATTTTAAATAGAGTGTTGCATGTGTGTTTACGGTACATAATGCGCCATGTTCATTCATCGACGCATTTCTTTTGGCGACATGTTTAGGGTCATTCTCATTTAGTGATGCAGAAATGTTTTACGACATATTATGTGCATTTTAAATATAGTGCCGCATGTATATTTACGACACATAATGCGCCATCTCTATTCATCGACACATTTCTTTTGACGACATATTTTACGTCATTCTCATTTAGTGCTGCATTGTTGTTTGTAACATATTGTGCATTATTTAAGTTTAGTAATGCATAACTATTTGTGACATATTGTGCGTTACTAAGGTTTACTAATGCATGTCATGTGCGACATATTTAGCGTTATTTAATTCTATTGACATGGTGTTCACGACCCATCATGTGTGATTTTATATTTAATGACGTAGTTATTTGGGACACATTATGTGACTTTTATTAAAACTACGGGTTGTAATTTACAATATTATATGCTATACAATAATTTATGTGATGCTATTTCCACTATCACAGGAACCCACCTCTCCCCCACCCCCACGGCCACCCCCCAAGCATAGTTTTTTTAAGGGGTCTAGCACTGGTTTTTCAAAGGTTTGAAAACCGATGCCTAAGTAGGGGGTGAAACAGTTTCAATGGTTCTCAAAGACCGGTGCCCCTCTTGGCACCAATTTTTTTGTAGCAACGCTTTTCAAAAAATGGTGTTATTACAACACCAGTTATTTTTGAACACCGGTTCTCAAAAATGGGTGCCCGGAATTTTTTTATAAATTTTTAAAAAAATCCTTCCTCTACTAGAGAAAGGGGAAAAGACCCTAAATAGATAATAGAAAGGCACATAATAAATGCCAACTATATGAATTGCATTAAAGGAACAATTGAGCATATTTAGAAAGGAAAACAATAAACTTAAAAAATATTGGAGCAACTTTGTTTACAAGCCTTCTGCCCTTCGAACAACTAGATACTCAATTATTCATTGCTTGACCTTAACTAAACCACAATGATTGATGTCAAGACGCTCCTTCGCAACCTTCAGTTCTAATTCACGTCCCTCGGTAGCTTTCTGATGGGGAAGATCAGTAAGAAGTTCGAGATATACAGGAGAGCTATTATATCCAGGTTGCTGAGGTTGCATTTATTTTTAGTCTCCTGAAGAAGACATCAATTTGAGACAAAAGTAAAATATGATAATTCAAGCACTTGGCACACAACGAATAGCAAAACTTGGGTTTGTAGAAACTAGAGACCAGCACCCCCAGTAACAAATTAGTCAGTAGTTCGTATATTTTAATTACTGCAGTATACAAATATTAAAAAATTAAGCATTGTGCACCAAATTTTCCAAGAAACTTACATGCCTCAATAAAAAAAAGATAGAAGCAATTGGCTACACCCTTCTTCCAAAACTTAAATGCCTTTTCCACCTCCTAAGTTTATATTTTGCAATAATATGTAAAATCTCTAACTTGAACAGATTGATCTAGTGTTCCAAATAACTTAACGTGATTTCGTTCCAATTGATTTTATAAAGTAATGGATAAAAGCATCTTTCCAACCAATCTTTTACTAATTTTTCCTCGACCAGATGATAAAAACACCAACCAAAAGATTCTAACGTAGACTTCGTGCAAGACAGTTATCTTTGCCACAGAAAATTTCCCATCATCAATCACAATCAGCAAAACCATCATCTGCTGTTAGGGGTCAACTTCTTTTAAATGTTCTGATCTGTATAAGTAACACTCTCAACTTAAACAAACATCTAGATTGAATAGAAACACCTATTTTTTTTATATTTAAGAGCCAAATTTCCTGGCCACCACTTACAAGAACAACTGAAATGAAAGTTATATCAATTAATGAACACACACATACCCCTAGTCATGATCAAAAGAAGGGCACACCTTTCCAAATAGAAGAGAAATCTGAAAAACTGCCTGTAAATAATTCATCATCTCAGATACCCATAATATACATATTACAATAGATGGTATAAGAATATTTCTACCTCAATTCCCTTTGAGCATACTTCCAGATATTTGAAGGCATTTCCTGCACCTGTCATCTTTCTTTCTGGAGCAGCCAAATCATCCGCATCGTCATCGTTATCACCAAGTTCCTCCTTAATAGCTCGCAACCAAGCTGACTATGGAGACCGTCTTGAAGATTGTTGAGCAAGTTTGCCGAATACGTGATGTCAAAGCCACCATAAAACTTCCCGCCCTTGCCTTTTCAAAACATGCCAATATGCACTTTATATTCATTAAGAGATCCCAACTAAACAACAAGAAGATAACACAGATTCAACAGCGAACCAAAAGATAATTGATTGACGAGAATCATGGAAGCTAAATCCTAACAAATCCTAATCCTGGAACTAGAAAGAAACAATGATTAATAATCCTAAACCTAATCCTGAAGGTCCAGCTCTTTCTGAAAGTCAATCAATTCAATCAGTCCAGTCTTCGAAACTGAAGATAATAGCATATTCAAAGAAGATAAATCAACAGCTTCAAAACAGAGATACAAGCAGGCACACACTTCTACATCAGTGAAAACCAAAAGATATAAAGTAAACTTCCTTTATAACACACACAGAGACTGGTAAGGATTAGCTACCGTAAAGAACAATAGCTTTAACATCATCTCGCTTCATCTCTTCTACAACCTTCTGCTTGACTCCAACCATAATTAAAATTCAAACAGAGAAATAATTCAGAATTCAATAAACCTCAACAAAAAAATAGAAAATTCAATGGTTTCATCTAGAAATTTACTCGGAATAGCGAGGGAGTTGACAGGAGGATTGTAGATGGAGATGACTGCAACGCCGTCGTTTTCGACCACCATGCTAAATCCAGGATTCGCCATGGCTTCTTGAGCTAATTCACCTTGGTTTGTAATCGGTTTTGCTGAAGTAGGAAATATTCCTCTGTGGATACACAATAGAAGGCATCTCCTGGCAGAGTGGAAAATTTTTGGGCTGCGGTGAAGGGTTGGACATGAAGGCCATGGTTAGACAAGCGACACCGCCGGTCCGATCAACTTCTACGGGAAAAGTTGCGGTATCGGTGGAAATTAGGAAGAAGAAAATGTAGGGTTAAAAATTTAGTTTATATAGTAAGAGAGTAAGCTGTTGAGATTAAATTGATTAAAAATGAGCGATTAAGATTAAATAAGACAAACTATTTTAAATTTCAACAATTAATTCACACTAACATCTATTAGGAGTAGTATATACAGTGCTATTTCTTTTCCCTTTTTTTTTAAATTTCTATTTTAAATATTAATTTTATTTTACAAATTTAGTAGATGCTTTTAGTTGCAATATTAAAAATTTATTATACAACGTAAGGTTATGACCCGATTAATACAACTCAAAAATTTTATCTTGATTTCTTCTGATTTGCAGTTTAAGGCTTGGTCTTTCCATAACTTATGAAAAGAAAAAACCATCTTTCAAGAGACGGACTCTACTTTGTTTTATAAATTATACTATTTATTATTGTATTTAAATATAGTAAAATGTATAAATTATCATAAAGTCTGATTTCTGCCTAGCCATTAAATAGGTTATTTTATGATTACCATAATTAATGAGGTGATTTGATTTATATTATTTATTACAATGATATTCACATAATTAATAAGTTGTCTTAACCGACATCGGTAGACTTTCTATCCCAGTTTTGGGTCACCCAAACTTTGCCCGACATTGGGTGAGATCAACTTTTAACTTTGGTTTTTTTCCCAACCGAATTCAAAAGAATTTTTTAAATTTCAGTTTTTTTTTAAAATGAAAGTTAAAAGAACTTTATACTTTCATTTTTCTAATAACCAAAGTAAAAGAACTTTTAACTTCGGTTATTCGCTCTATTTTCCACAACCAAATTCAATGAGCCAAAGTTAAAAACCTTTTGTAATAGTGGTTGTTAGCGTTTGTATATAAAGTCAGCAAGAGTTGACAGTTCAATAGTTAAAGTCAACTTAATTATTAGTGTTTATTCATACCAAGTAAAGTAAGTGTTGACCGTTAATTAATTAAAGTCAACTTAGTTATTAGCATTTTTATATAGAAAGTCAGGTAAGAGTTGATCTTTGAATACTTAAAATCAATTTAGTTATTAGTGTTTATTTATAGAAAGTCAAGGGTTGATCGTTGATTAGTTAAAGTCAAACCTTAGTTATTAATGTTTACATATAGAAGTTAAGTAAGGGCTCGTCGTTGATTAGTTAAAATCAAATATTTTCATAAGAAGTCAAGTAAGGGTTGACCATTGATTAGTTAAATTTATCTTAGCTATTTGTGTTTTTATAAAAAGTCAAGTAAGATTTGACCGTTGAATAGTAAAAGTCAAGTTAGTTATTAGTATTTATATATAGAAAGTCAAGTAAGGGCTAATCGTTGATTAGTTAAAGTCAACTTAGTTATTAGTGTATACTTATATAAAGTCACATAGGATTTACCGTTGTTTAATTAAAATAAATCCTTAGTTATTATTGCTTATATATTGAAAGTCAAGTAAGGGTTGATCGTTGATTAGTTAAAGTTAATCCTTATTAATTAGTGTTTATATATAGAATGTCAACTAATGGCTAACTGTTGATTACTTAAACTCAAATATTTTTATTCGTATTTATATATAAAGTCAAGTAAGGGTTAACTATTGATTAGTTAAATTTATTTTATTTCTTGGTGTTTTCATATAAAAACTTAAGTAAAGGATGACGGTGATTAGTTAAAGTCAAACATTTGTATTCGTATTTATATATACTAGTTCAAATAAGGGTTGGCCCGTATCAGTTAAAGTTAAGTTACTTATTAATGTTTATACATACAAGTTAAGTAAGGGTTGACCGTTGATTAGTTAAAGTCAAATTTTTATTTTTAATTATACATATCAAGTTAAGTAAGATTCGACTATTGATTAGTTAAAGTAAACTTAGTTATAAAGTTAAATAAGGGTTAACCATTGATTAGATAAAGTCAAACATTTTTATTTGTAGTTATATCTACTTAGTCAATTAAGGGTTGACCGCTAATTAGTTAATATTAAACATTTTTATTTGTATTTATGTATATTAGGTCAATGAAGGATTGATCGTTGATTAATTTAAATCAACTTAGTTATTAGTTAAATTCAACAAAAGAAATGAACGGTTTTGAAAGCTAAGAAAAGTTTTTTTTAGCTTAGAGCGGTTGCGCATAGGTGCTTTCAGATTGTGAATTTGTGGGAAATTTTTTGAATTTTTGGTGAAATATTTTGAAATTTTAGGTGGGAAGATGAAATTTTAAAAACTTTTAGCATTGGTTTTTGAAAACTGGTGCCGTAAACTGGTGACAATTGAGATGGAGGAGAAATTTCTATTTAAATGTCTCTTATTCTTTTAATATAAAGACTTTTGTGAGACAGTTCACACAAGTTTATTGTGAGGCAAATAACTTAGTTTAAATATCGGACTTTGTAAAGAGGATTGCTATTTGCAGTCCTCTTTTTACTCCCTGCAGCCCCTAAAAAAATGTTAAAGGACTATTATGCCCATATTAGTTTTGTCATGTGAAAAGGAAGATCCAAATGAAACTTTTCATTTCGTCACATGTACCCCAAAAATTTATTAGCTTCATTCCTTCACACTGATAAGACGTCAAAAACGTCATTTATTATTATTTTTCTATTTTTCTATTTTTAAGAGGTCAACATTATACTCTTTTTCCCATTGGATTTTTTAATGAGGTAATGTGATCATTTTAGTTTATTTTTATTATTATTAATGAAGCCATAAACTCGGTCATGTTGACTTAGAAGAGTTTTGGTAATATTTTAATTAGTATTTAGTTGATTTAGTTTTATTTTGATTAGAATTAGATTTGGTAAAATTAGATAAAGTAATATTTTTCAAGATGGAAGCAGCCGAGATTAGCATGGATTATGAAAGGTTATTGCATGAAGATTATGGTGAAGAGCCGAGATTGTGTCCTGGAGACTAATCAACCTTTCAATATGGACATTGCATGGCAAATCAAGCAGATGCGACATGGATTATTAAGGAATATACACGGATTGCATGGATGGATTCAGTATTCCTTGATTAAGCATAATTATAGAATAATTATTCCTATGGATTGCATAATTATGAATTACCGTGGATTGCATAATTATAGAATAGTTATTCCTTGATTCAGCATGCAGCCAGCCGAGATTTAGAATAGTTTTAGATATTTGATTTTTGATATTTTAGTTAGATATGGTTTTAGTTTTTTAAATCTGTCATAAAATTTGATTCAGTTTCTATGTGTGATTAGGGTTTCCATGTACCTCAAATTCTCCTCTATTTAAAGAGAGGAGTAGCCGACATTATTTTTTTACAATTATATCAATCAAATTCAGACTTTTGAGACATTCTCATACTCTTCATAGTTGCTTAAACTTGCTGGCTATTTAAGTATTTAATACCTCCTTTATATTCGTACCCTGCGAGCTGACGTTTATAGAGAACCCTTGTAAGTGTACCCCGCGGCCTAGACGCTTATAAGTCGTAGTTGAGTGTACCCTGCGGGCTAGATGCTTGAACTGCGTTCAACGTGTATGGTCTGGGCGAAATTCCATACAAGTTAAAGATCCAAATTCCGCAAACCAGAGTTTTCGCAAGGAGATTCATATCAATTGGTATCAGAGCAAAGCAAAAGATCGCTGGTGGCCGAAAATTTCATCAGGGGTTTCGAGTTTTTGCATTATAGTACTTTAGAAATTTTATTCTTTTATATAAACTCATTCGTGTCATATTATTAACTGTTTTTGATTGATCTTTCTTACCAGGAAGGTTGAGTGACACATCATAGATTACATGTATCTTCTGGTCTAACCCCGAGTGTATTCATTTGTTGCATAGTTATCCACATGTGGTGGTAATGGATTCAACATAAAATACAAATCGTTACAATTATGCATTGCTTGAGATCATTGGAGTGACTCCAATGAATTTGAACTTCACAGTTGCACATGTATTGATGAGGAAAGGGGATAAAGCTAGCTATATGTGGGCTTTGGAGTGTCTTCGCGAGCTCTATGGTGAGAATAAGGATCCTACAGTTATTGTGACTGATCGAGAATTGGGTCTTATGGAACCTATCAGAGTTGTATTTTCACGATCAGCTCATCTTCTGTGTTTATTTCATATTAAAAAGATGGTGGAAGCAAAGGTGCTAAACATTACAAAGTCCATCGGTTATGCCAGGGACTTCATGCTTGGTCAATTTCTTGCTTTAATTAAGTCTCGAACTGTTGAAACCTTATGTGATAATCATCTAGCATTTCAAGCAGCTTATCAACACAAAGCAGCAATAGTGTCATACATTGACAGTACATGGATTGTTCACAAAGAGAAGTTTGTTTCTTCTTGGACTAATGGCTACAGGCATTTCGGAAACACCACATCGAATAGAGCTGAAAGTGCCCATTCTGTGTTGAAGTCTTGGTTGTGATCATCTAGGGGTGGCATAGATACCCTGTTTGATAAGATTCATGCCGAGATAGAGAGACAGATAACAGAGATCCGCAAAAGTCTAGAATCAAGTTGAACAAGGGTAATGGGCGGATAAGCTGGTTCAATTTTTAAAGATATACTTACTTATGTGACTCATAGATGCATTAGATTATTGCGTGCGGAATTCATCAGGAAGGGTGATTGTTGTTGTGCATATCAGGTGACTCACGGCTTACCTTGTTCCTGTCAGTTGAGAGCACTGTCTGAAATGGGAGATTATCTTCGGCCGTAGAATGTTCATGAGTATTGGAAGACACTTGAGTACGGAGATGATGTTGAGGGTGGTAGCACAGATGCTGATGCTGATGAACTAGGCAGTTTGTTGACAGCCTTACGTCATCGGGGCAAAGCCGATCAATTTCTAGTCACTAGGATCATCCGGAATGTATTGTATCCAGAAGATGCGGGTTTTGTGGAACCAACACCAATTCTTCAGACTAGAGGGCGTCCCAAGAAGAAGAAGACTCAAAGGCGTGAAAAATCATGGTGGGAAGTAATTAGAGACAAATTCAAAGCCACATCAAGTAACAGTCGCAGAAACCCATCCACAACATCCTCTTCGATCAACAACCAGAGAGGTACGATGAAATAAATTCCATTGAAACATTTAAATTGCATCTTTAAAGAAAGGTTAGCTCTAACTGTAACAATTTTTGCTGGTTCGCACCTGCAGAGAATGACCTCGCAAGGCACCCTGATAAGCTCCATCTTCCCCAATTTATGAGGTCTTTTGTGGCAGAGCGTTTGAATATCAGAGCTGATGGAAATTGCGGGTTTCGCTGTGTAGCTTCTCTGTTTCACAATTCACAAGATGATTGGATATTGGTGAGAAACGCAATGCGAAATGAAAAACTACGTCACGATAGATACAACCTCGTGTATGGTTAGGATGAGGAGCAATTCTTTGCTGTCCGACGGCTTGACCATCGCTGCGGACCGTGTGGTCCAGATCATTGGATGTCTGCACCGGATGACTTGTTCCCAATAGCTCAGCATTACCACTCAGTTGTGTCCCTGTACATGTTTGAGCGACCCGGTAACATCTCTGGTTGTTGCACTGTGTTGCCTATCATGGGTGATATCTCTGAATGTCCTACCCTCGACGAGTTAGACATTATCCACATGGGTTTAACTTCTTCACATTATGTACGTGTAAAGTTTGAGAGCATCCATTATGCTTTACCACGGTTGCATCCGGGGTGGCAACACTATTGTGACCAATCACTGTTGTCCTTGGCAGAGAGATATGCTTCAAGAATTGAATATTGGAATGCAATGGGTGAAACATTGAGGCAGCCTCATTGAGCTGCACAACAGTTATTGAACTTGTTTAGTTTTATGGATCTATCATAAGAACTTATTTAGTAGTTTGAATATTAGAACTTATTCGTATCGATGATAACATTATGCGTGTACTATAGTTATTTGAATCTTATGAACTCCAATAAGTAGTTGAGTCACGCTCTATTTAGAAAATGAAATAACAATACACAGTACATCAAGTAATTCAAACAAAGAACATAGCAATCCACAATTTGTCAAATGTTTTCTAACAAGTAACATAACAATACACAGACAAACTATTTGTTTCGCACCCGGGGACCTATCTTGCTCTTCCGATAAGCGTCTGCTATGGGCTTCCATACCGTCTTCACAAGTCTTTCCAATACTCTCATGTCAATCTCTTCAGAAGGAATATCAGTAATGACATATTCCACAGAATCAGCAAGAGCATCTGCACACTGACATTGTAAACAAAAATTATCACTGACGCTGTCTGAAACTAATTTCAAATGGTTACAAATGAAAAAATATATGAGTTCAAATATCGCTCTTCTATCATTTCCGCTAGATGACGGAGTTGAAGAAGAATGTCTCAGTCCTTGTATGCAAGGGTGAGAAATTAGATCATACCACTCAAAGTACTCAAGAGTTACTCCTTCTCCACTCAAATGTACCTCTTCACTCTCGAACGATACCAAATGCTTGAGCGTCCAAAGGTATTGAACGGTATTATCCCCATACTTCAAGTCGTAGGACCTCGCTGTACGATCCCGCACAACAGTCACGGGTGGAATTGGTGGTAAAATTGGCACTTTTTGAACAAAGCCGATTTGCCGCATTGTACGATGCGCATCATACGGCTCGACAATAAGTCCAAACTGTATCAATCCACAAAATGCATTTCGAGGAATAACATTCTCACCTCCACGACCAAAGGGCAACCAATTCACCTACAAAAGTTAACGACACATAAACGACTAGCT
>JAULKJ010031691.1:0-17196 GCA_032355405.1 Rubia balearica
TCTTCTTTAGGTCTTCAAAGTCTTCATTGTCTTCAAAATGGAGTCTTCATGGTCTTCAAATCTTCCAACGATTACCTCTTCTCACAAAATCTGTATTAAAAGTGATAAGAGCATTAAAGTTGCTCTTAACTCTCGTAATAGAACTTCAAGGTAAAATGTATCATCCAAAGTATAAAAGCATACCAAAATAAGTATAAAGGGTCACAAAATCATCGTATAAAATGGGCTTATCACTTTCTATTTTATGTCCCAGTCAGAGACGAAATCATTTTGTGAGACCATTATTAGTGTAAAGGTCCCAACTGCATATTCATTCAACAACACTACATGTCTATCAATTCGGTCCCCATTGTCATCCCATGTAAGATTGTGCATTACAAAGCTTGTTTTGTTCTTCAAATCCACATGTTCCTAAAATGTTGGTGTTTTGAAGTTGTATCGGTTCCAAGAAAGGATTTTTGAAGTTCCGTGCTGGATGGAAATGTAATTTCCCCCCTCATTCTTTGACATTTTGGTCCAATTGATCATTCGTCCTGTGTAGGATATAAAGGTTCGTGGTCTTATTTTCTTTAGGTAGATGTACCCGTTCGAGAGGTTTATGAAAATATTCAAGCATTTTATGAAAAATTGGTAAATGCCTAATGCAAGTATTGTAAAAATGTAATTGGAAAAAAGGTTGTACTGATTATTTGAAAAAGGTCAATTCGGTTAGGGTTCTGACTTCTAGATATAACAGTCGGTTGGAAGGTTAGGGGGTTAGGCAGGGGAAATTTTTCCGCCCCATCGCAGAAGATCTGTGTACTGTCCATCTCTATGTTCTTCGCAATCATGAAGACGTTGTCATATATATAGAGATTCACATGGATGCCATTAGAGTCACCCATCCTAATTTTAATGAAGCTCAGGTCCTATAATTACACATTCAAAATTTTGCATCATGGTTGTGAGATCATGTTGCCATCAGAAATCATCTTACGAAAAATAAATGGTTGGCTTGTAGACCACTGGGTACTGCACTTGCTTATGGAGGGTACCCCATCAACAGTTTTACATTCACCACAAATTAGTGGATGATAAGCGTGTGTCCTAAAATAGTGGAGTCACCATGTGAGTTCAAGCTTTTAAATGTCAATGGGTACATTTCAGCAATGGGCACTAGACAGAGAATTTTGGTATCACCCTTGCAATAGAAGTCAGGTCGGTTGGAAGATCCTTTCATATTGGCCTCCCAAACACACTAGGTTTTTTTTTTACGTCAGGGATCCTTCTGATCTTCGGTGTGAGATTGTTGTGAAAGGAAAATAGGCTTTGTAAAAGAATAAAAAGTTGAAGAAATTATAGGTTTCGTTCAAAATGCTCTGGGTGTTGGAATGGATGATGCTATCTTGCTTGAGGCGGACAATCTGAGTTTGCACTATTTCATTAGCAGCAATGATCATGATGAGGGAATCTGGGTACATGTCCATGGTAAGGTTACCCATAAAAAGAGGAGTGGAAAAAAGGTGTCGAAGAAAAGAAAACCAAATATGTAGCACCATCGTTTGCACTTGTTTACGTTTTTTCACTTGAGTACTTGAATAGCTATTGATTAAAGTATCCATATCAATGAAACTTCAATTTAGGTTTAAAAATTACAACTTAGCATCAAATTTCACACACTTGCATGACCAATTTCAAACCATTCAAACTAGAAAATAGCATAAGTCAAAACAAAGAAATCATCAAAACATAAGTCAATAAATAGCAAAGATCCTAAAATTAAAACAACTTTAAATTCAATCAATGACAATTTCACACATAAATCTCTATGGAAGCTCTGACTCTAGGTGGAAGCAAGGTGACACTCATAGGCTCGTTGTCTTTTTCAATATTATCGCTTTCATGGTGGCAAAATCCGTGCGCACCCACTTATAGCAATCCCTAAAGCCTTTAAATTAGGCTTTCTCCGAATCTACACAAGTTAAACATATACATATTAATGTCTAAAATAATATACCATAATTAAAGAAACTGTAATAAAATACAGGAATTCACAAACCTTCATCAACTCTCGATCTCTTGCTCGGCTGCTCAACGCCTCGGGTGTTATGTCACCATTTTTTATCGACCAACACCCACCTCTTATTTTTGAAGTAATTCTTGTCGAAGAAATTCATTTCTTTTTCCTACCCAACTATTTCCATCCCCTAAACCTTCTTCAATATGAGTGTGATCAAATTTCTGTAAGGTAGGCTCCTCACCACCTTCGTTGATGGAAACCTATAGTATATGCCTAAATATCGCTGCCCCAGGGTTGATCGTCCAACCCCCTATTATCAAATAGAACTACATCTAGGTGTTATAGTTTGGCTTGGTGATATGTCCGAAGGGAGGAACTCTAGCAATCATTTTGTATAATATGCATTGATTTATGGTCAAATTATTGAGAGAAAAAGTCTCTAGCTTACCCAAATCTGCCTTGTTACATTGGAAATACCTCACACAGAATTGGAAAGGGTCAATATAGGGGTAATAAACAAGTAGGGGCCATTTTTTCCTATGATAAACATCATCAAACAGACCTTCTATGTCTTCGAGGTATGAGCTTTTTGGGTTCTTATACGGGAAATCTAAGACTCCATTCAAAATCCATTGGTTAATAGGAATATCAATTCCCCTACCTTAATGGAGTAATCCTCATTCGCAACCTCATATATATTACTATAAATATGAAATGCCAAATCAAAATACGATGCTTTTTTACACGAGAGAAATGTCTCCACATGTTGGTCTCTAAATTTTTCCAAAGGGTCATCAAATCCTATCTGCAAATACTCTTTAAAATCCACAATGTAGAATCAATTAATTTCCCTTTTGCAAATAACTGATCGTACCTAGTTTGTGTAATGAAGACACAAATTTGACTTGGTCATACCCGGTATTTTTGCTGGTGGGTTTAGGACGTGGCATGCATGATTAACCTCCATTTCCATTGCTAATTCGGTGCTGTTTGAAAGATTACGGGATGGACATGATCGCCTCTCCAATCTCGCAAATGGTTTCTAGAATTTTTCTAATTTGGGGGAAGTTGGAATAGGTTGCTCAATTCCTTTTTTTATGTACAAAGCAGCTTCCATGTTCGGAAGCACTTTGGTCCTTGAAAAATAAAAATTCAAAGAAAGAACACATTCCAAACTCATAAGGTCAATTTCAGCTCTTTGGTAATAGAAGCCGACTCGGTTCCGAGTTTAGAAAAAAATTGAAAAAAAACTTTGGCTTTATTTCGCCCGAGAAGGGCCGGATCTAGGAGGCGAGCTCGGAAATTATATTCCTGAACTCATAACTCATTTTAGCCATGACGGTTTTGGCCGCGAACTTGTTTCACAGTCAGAAGCATGTCCGTGCTTATTTTATAACGACCAGAGCCAGTTCCGGGTTCGGAAGCTAATCAGGACCAATAGTTATTTTGGCACAAAACACAAGTACGAAGAAGGGTTGTTAAAGTACTGCCGTGACATGAAGTTTTTCACATCTACACCAAAACCAAATATTAATGAACGCAACAACTTCAATTAATCTAACGACCTTGTAATTGGTCAGAAGTCATCCAGACAAACGGCATTGTACTTAATCATCTAAAAACATTGAAATTGTACAAATTATCCATAATGAAACACAGAATTCAATTTTTAAACACGAATGACCTAGACTTCTTCGAACATGCGATCGATCTCTGAGTCATTGCCATCCTGTTGATTCTTACCATGAACTCCCCCACCTCATCCTCCTCTTCGCTCTTCGTGAAAACCGGTTCAATGTTTGGTGATTCTTCATCCTCGCTTAGTTGAAGTTGTAGTCCCCGGGGTTCCATGAAAGATTGATGCTGGCCATCCATCCTTGCCAACATTTTGTGCATCTCTTCTATGTCGGTACGAATACAGTTTAAGTACCGGCTTATGGAAGTCTTCCAACCACTTTGGGAACCTGTGAACACAAACGAATTGAACATATGCATTAGTAAAAAATTAAAATAAATGAATACAAATTTGAATAAATTATTATACAATCTCATATATTTACGGGAAGCCGGTGCCTCAGCTCTATCAAGTGTAACGTCCCTAGCCCTTTTTGTGCTCTTTGTGGCCTATCCCGGTATCACATGTTGCTCCCATTTTTCATCAAAGCTGATCTTCAACTGCTTTGTAAAACTCCAATCGGAGAGATCGAACTACAAGCTGGACTCTAATTTAAAAAAAATCAAAGCAGTAATCAATCCGCCATATGGGAGATCCTTCTTCTTCTTCATATTTTCGGTCTTGAACATACTAGAAATGTTGGTGAATTTGGGGTTATCTTTACCCCCTCTATGAAATAGTAAAAGAGCATAAAATTACCAATAGTCAGCTCACATGTGTGCTCACCTCTGGGCAACACATTCAAACATATCTACTCATAAATGAGCCTCAACTCAACCGTAAAAAAACTAATATCGTAGCACTTTACTTAACCCACGGTATTTTCTATCCCACGGAAGCATTTCCTAGCCATGACTACAGGGTCCAATAGGGTAGCTTTGATGACGGATGGTCAACTCTGTTGGTTGTTGGTGATAGATTTCTAGGTGGTCATTGGGATTGTCGAGTCTCAATTTCTCGGGGAAGGTGTAGGGGAAATCTAAGAGAGAATTAATTATGTACTTAGTCACCGTGATTGTGCAGCTATTAAACTTAGTAACGTCATGATTAGTCATGTTTTGTCCCAAATTTTCATAAAATTGAATGACCTTGTCTTCATGAACATTCTCTTCTAAACATAGCAATTTCTTGAGATGTTAAATTTGAAAAGGTCTAGCCAATAATGTAGGCCCAAATCCTCAACCAAATTAGGATGAATTGCTTTAGCATTAATAATCTTGCGCTTGGAGAATTCAACATACCTCTCCTTCACTTTTTGGTTGAAAAATCTTTCTGAGCGCTGGTTTTCAATGAAAGGTTGATGGCTACGGGTGCTCGCTGCCCCAGTTTTGGTGCCTCTGGGCCTCAACAATATGATGCGATTTTGATTTTGATGTGGAATTCGAAGGTTGGGGTTAAAGAATGGATGCGAAGTGGCCCTGCTGCATTTAGAATTTTTTTTATATCCTAAAACAAGTCCCCAACTTGGAAGTTGTTCTTACGGTTTCTACACAAACACCAACCCATTTAAGAACTTGGAAGGGGATCCCATGTCAGTTATGAATCAGAAGTAACCTTTGATGGAAAAAAGACTTTAATGCGGGTTTTCAAAGGGTAATTATTATCCAAAGAAAACCCCCATCAAATTTCCCCCATTTCTCCCAAACCAAAACATTTTAAACATTTTCCTTCCTTCCCCTTCATATCCAATCCATCATTTCATCATACAACAATGGAAGGCAGGTATTCATGGTTTCTCTTCTCTTTTAATTTTCCCATAGGTAGATTCTCACGTCTATTTGTAATTTTTAAGTGGGAAAGGACTTAAAATGTAAAAGCACTTCAAGGTGAATTTACTTTGAGAAAAGCTCCCACTTGTTTGTTGTAAAGGTTAGTGTTTCTATACAATAGATTGTTTAAAACTCAAAAATGGATTATAGAGTGGTGGAAGAAACCCTTTGTACAATAGGATAGGAGAATGTTTATCTCCATATGTGTGATACTTGATTATTATGTCTATATATGTGTCCATGTTTTGCGATTTTGGTTTATTGATTGTATTTGTTGTTTAACATATCATGTTTATTAAAAACATAATGGTTATGAGTTACGTTCTTGGGGTTGTGAATATAGGTTAATTAATTTCTAAGAAAAGAACTCGTGATGATGCATCATGTTCATTGAATATCTATCCCATGACATTGGGTTTTGGTTCCAATGACGATGATGGATCCGACAAGGTAGGAATACCCAAGACACATTATCAAACATTAGAATGTAGAATGGCTAGAAAAGAGAAAAACTTTGTTCATTTTCAAGAAGCCGGGCAAGTGTTTGTCGAAAAAACGTGTGAAATGGTCTAGTTGGGTTGAGAAGGTCGGAAGAACAAGGGTAGATATATGGTACAATAGTTGGCATGAGGTATTCAAAGAGTACAAGGAAATCGTATGGATGGAGTGCAAGGTACCATTATTGGTCATAGTGTTGCCCCCCCTCTAATTCCCCTTATTTTAATCTATAAATTTACTCCCCCTTATTGTAACTCTCGATATTTCAAAATCCTCATAGAGACCCTTTCAAATTGAAGCCCTGTATATGGGAGATCTAAGAAAGAAGGCAATGAACATGATGTCCAAGAGTTGGGAGGAATAGAAATACTCTTTGTCCAGGTACTACATATTTTCTTCGAAAATAGGTGATCGCATGTGGCTACCTTACACACTAATTTGTAGTCCATATGGTCGTTAAGAAATCATCGTTTTATAGGAGATCAATTAACCTACAGGATGCTTTACAAAGACAGATATTTATATGTTGCTTCTGTAGTCACTACCAAATACTAAAGAGTAGCTTGTGGAAAGTCCTGGGTCATCTTCAAAGATGCTAGAATTCAAAGGGTAACTATACAAGACCTCCGTTTTAATCCTATCAGCACTGCCTCTTTAATTTGGGAAAGTGTATCGGTGATCAAAGGAATCCGAACTGTGCACCTCTTTCCCCATAAAGGAATTACATCCCTGGCACTCCACTATGAACGTTTCTCCCTAAGCCTATAGAGGAAAAGGAATCTTCGTCTGATGATGATTCTAGGGTTTAAACGACAATGGTCGCTACACTACAACCCTAGTTGCTACAAACTATTAGCCTTATCTATTAAGCCACATTGCATCCAATCAAAATAAGGCATACACTAATCGGAATAGTGTTCACGATCTTATATGTATACACTCACATAGCCAAGGAATAACAAACCCATATATCGTAACAGGACACTTCCAAGGGGCAAACAAGCCTAGCACGATCTATGCCACATACAACAATGGTGCATCATGGAGTATAATTAACATGCATCGCACAAGAGTGTAAAAATAAAATCAAATATGATATTCATAAACCTAAAAAGATAGGGAGACCTAGACTCTCACGAAATCACTACTTAGTAATGAATACAAATTTAATCCCCAAGTAACACTACAAGAGAAGACACCTATTACTTCACTCCGTTTACCATGGTTTTTTTGTTAAAACCAATAACCGAGTTAAAAGATATCATTTACCTCGGTTATAAAAAAAAATTGGGGTAGATAATTGTTTTTTTTACATCGGTTATTATCTGAACCAAACTAAAAGGTTAAAAATTTGAGTAAACAATGTTACCAAGGAATGTGCGACGTCGTACATGTTGTTTACAAGATGTCCCAATTTTGCATTAAACGTCCTTTGCATTGATATGTAATCTGATTGACTATTGTATTTGTTGATATGTAAGAAACACGTTAACATAAAGAATATGATGATGTTAAGAAAAAATGAAAATAGAAGATGATTGTCGTGCGCTTCTCCCCGCTTCGGCGTTCTCTTCTCCCAATATCCTGTCATCATGATTAAATCAAGGGTATGTAATAGGACAATGCAACATTACAATAGCTAGCAATCATTGTGCTTCAACCACCATAAAAATTAGAATTAACACCCTTAGTTCAATGGTTTTAAATCGTAGAATTATTAAATGGTTTTATAAAATCATGCACAAATAAAATCGCACATATACACAGTCAATTATATAGTGTTCAAATAAGATAGTCAAATAATTTGAAAAATGGGAGTCATGAAAATATCCATACAAGTTTTACATAAATTCAAATAAAAGTTGTCTAAGTTTGAATATAAATAAAAATACAAGAAAATCAATCACCTCAGACAGTGATGGCCTTGACGACGATTGGCCCCCAACTCGTAGCACCTCAAAGAACAAAGTGTCCCCAATGCATAGACTGTTTCCCCTAAGGAATTATCCAAAATACATTGGGGGAAAGGGCCTTGATTTTACCTTTCCCAAAGTAGTTCATACGACACTCTGTCCCGTAGCACCTCAGCACTAAGGGAGTCTTCTCAGTCGCCAAGAGTGGTACAATCTCACACGGGATGTACTGAGATATATTCAAAAACATTATTTAGACATATGAATTTATTTATATATATATGTATGCAATTTTCAACAAATAAATTTATTTAATTAAAAGTTTTACCAAAGTAGGTTTTTTCCCAAAGTTCTGCTGCTTGAGAGTGTAGTGGAAATGTGGGCTATCAAGAGCCATCGTATGATGGTCGATATAGAAAAAATTAGCAGACTCTGGGTTAATTAGTTGTTACATATGAAGTGTGAAGATTTGTTAGCTATTATATATATGTACGTTTGTGGAAGACCTGAAAAAAAGGTGGATTAGACGATCTTTCGCTAGCCATCAGTCTTGCATGAAAAGGGAAATTGTTAAGTGTGAACAACCCTCTAGAGTGCAAGGTACGACGTCAACAATGATATAGTAGATGTATGTCGGCTCAAACCAGTGGAATGATCGACATGTACATGCGAATTAAGCCGAAGAGAAGACCGAAACAAAAGCAAAGTCGTAAAAACATATAAAAATGGGACGTTGTACTACACTCGCATAAACCGAGTTGTGTTAGACAGATTAGCAACATTTTTTTTATATTAGAGGTTGCTAGGGGATGAAAATATATAACCGGAAATATTAAGCAGAATCAATATGATAGTAAACAAAACTCATTTTACAACAAACCAAAACATTGTAACTAATTTTCAACCAAAGGAATGTTAACATTCATAAAAACCAGAGACAAAACTAGATAGCCAAAAAATCAAAACACATTCACAGACAACAGATCTGACATTGTAAGGTAAGAATTTGAAAAGTTGGGTGTTAGGAGATAGGGAATAACAAACCTGTTAACTGTGTAGAGAAAATGAGGAGGAAACTAGAGACTGTTGGATATCGCTAGAAATTTGTGAATAGATGGTTGAACTCATTTTCAGAGTCGCCTTCTTTATAAGAGATTGAAACGACGTCATTTGGAACCGTTGTTTTGCCTGCCCCGACATATGCGATGTTGCACCAATGTCGGATCAAGCGACATGGTGTCGACTATTAAGCGACGTAGCATACGTTGGTGGGCCTAAGAATTGTGGCCCACCAAGCCACCAGTCAAGCGTTCGAGATTACTTAAAAATCAAATTTTGCAACACAAATTTGTTCGTTCAAGAGTGATTACCACAATATGCCATATTTTTTTACAATTTTGCTACTGATACTTCTTTTCAACTTTTGAACGTATGTTAGCTTCAATAATAGGAGTGAATAACATTGAAATAACATAGCTAACACGAAGATTATAAATTAAGCATTAAATTACAAAATACACAAATAATAATATTGTTCCAAAAATGATACATCAATATGGAAGAAATTCGACATTAAAAACTACAGGGCTAGTACGATTGATCAACTTGAATTAGAGCATGTCCCCTTTGTTGAATCCCTCACCAACCAGAAACTGCTTCCAACCCTTCCGCGTCAGGTTCTTCAATATCATATTCCCCGAGTAATGCATATAGTACTCCATTCTGTTGCACCTGAGCACAACAGGAAACTTCAACGGAGGCAAAAGGTCCACAATCTGGCTAGGGTAGTTATGAATTTTAAACAAAAAATCATGTTCAGTTAATATGAAAGTAAAGTATGTAAAAGATTTTTGGAAATAAAATTAATACATGTCAGGGATTACTTAACCGGATGGTAACATCCTCGAAATTCATCCGCGTCAGGGTGTCGATGATGGGGAACAATGTTTCCAAATGTAGCTCGCGGGCATTCATCATCTGAATCGCTACAGATCCGTTAATCAAGGAAATGTGAAAATTTTAAATTTGAATATTGGTAATTCAAGCTAGCTAGGAAACAAAATTTAAATATAAAAATTAAATCGCTCACCACAATGGGGTTGTAGTGAGAACAGACACTACTAGACATGGTTCATAAAATTCATATTTTAATGATTTGTTACAATTCAATTAACATAATATGTTGATCAATTAATATATGTATGCTACATGTCAAAGCGAAAATGCACAAGGTTCGGTTTAACTGAATGATTGACTGATCATTGTGCAACGTCACATGCTAGGTCACCTGCAAAAATATGAGTAATTGACGTCGTACATCAATCGATAAAACCAAATGGGTAACCGATGTGGGTGCAACATCTTATGCGACATGAACAACTGAAATTATAAACAACCGACATCGTACACTAGTTGCTCTAACCAAAGTAGGAAGTATTTATAGGCGACGTAGAATTAATGAAATGGGTAAACTCTAACAATATAAGGAAACAAGCAAACATAGAGGACCTAAACAAAAAACCATTTAGCCACAACCTAACCGACATTCTTCCACCCCAGAAACTTATCGATAAACCTTAATCCATAGACACATCTTACATGAAGCAAATAACACATTCACACACCATGTGCATAACAATTACAATCGTAAATTAAAAAATGAGTAAAATAACCGAATGTTGAAATCATACCTTTGAGAGCATTGACAGGAGGACTGTTGGAATTCGAAGGAAAGTTGAATGTTTAAAATAATGTATGAGTTAGATTCCATATATAGTCATTACGCTCTTTGTGTATTCAGCCACAAAAGCGACGTCACATGCTTATCGACATGATTGATACAATACCGAAGGTATGGCAATGTCGGTTTGTCTGACTGTGGGCATAATCTTTTCAAACCACTAGCGCATCGAATGGGCTGTTGTGAAGCTTCCTAATCGACGTCTCTTATACCCTGATTTTTTTCTAAATATGACCGACTTATCACCACCGTTCATCAATTTATTGGGCTCCAAAATTTAGCCCACTAGCATATCAAGTGGGCCCACCGCTGACTAAAATGCACATGAATAACATTAAAAATGGTAAAGAGTTAATCATACATTAATAATTGATATTGTTAATGTCAATGAATTCCATTAACATCTGGTTTGAAAAAATTTGATTTCAACACAATCGATGGACTTTTCAGTTTTTCCAATTAGGTCCTTCGGAGGTGGTGGAGGAAAAATGCAAAATTTGATTTAGTCAGTAATCTAATTATCATTGTCACAATTATGTTGTTACGACTTATGCATCAAGATCACGGGGTAATTTTTCCTATCTTTTATTATTATTCCACTAATCGGATGAAATTTCACATTACATGTTTTTAAATAAATTTAACAGATAAGAAAAATCCAACCATTATTTTAACTAAGTTATAATACAAGACTTGTAGTTAATAATTTATTATATGATTACTAACTAGTATGCTAGGGCTAATCGGGAGATTTTGTGGAAATATCTGTGGGATCATGCCAGCTTCATTATAACTATTGGGGTACTTTAATTTACAAAGATCCCGTGAATGAGATTGAAATCCAATTTGGGCGTGTCAGATTACTTTTCAATTTTTCCAAATACGTCCCTCCAACAAAGTGGAAGTAGTCGCGATGCAAAACCGGAAATACCCTTATCTAATTCCCCAAGTCACAATGACGATTTTCCAATTCTGTCATTCTTTGGTCAAATGAATGGGACCACAATTTCCTGAGACAGTGTAAGACAAAAATTTAAAAAACAACGCTATGACCTCCACTTTCCTTGAATGCTAGCTACAGAGCCACGAACTAGAGAGTATGCATACTTTCCGAACAGAGAATATGCAGTGTCCAACAAAGGCGCGAACCGGGGTAATCGTCCATCATTTTCCTTGGCATTGTGTTCAAACCCTTACTATTAGCGTTATGAGATCGATAATTTCCACCGAATTGAATCAAATGAATTTACATTTGCCATGTTTTATGAAATAAAAACCTAATGAAATCCCGTCCATATTTTCTAAGTAATAGTACTAGGTCTATAGTACATTGTAGATGATAAATAATATGTATATTTACAAGGGTCATTTGGGAAGATCTACTTAAAATATATGTGGGGATCATAAGAACAATATTTCTAATACCGATGTTTTGTATAAGCTGTGGGTGACCAAGGTTATTTTCGAGAATATCGTAATTGAGTTTGGAACTACCGGTGAATTTCTTTCTTTTTCACACTAAAGTCCCTACAATGAATTAGGAGAAGTCTAAATCCAAAATTGGAGATATCAATTTATTATTCGCACGTACATAAGTAGTTTGTTCATAATTAGCACGAACAGGTCTTCCGAAAGGCCCGCAATCCTAAAAATGAGTTTTGTACTACAATTTTTGAAAATTACACTTTGTCCCATAAAACGATGTCGCATATGGTTTGTATTTACCGACACTTGTCGACGTCGGTTGAAATGAAATTTCAAGGGGAAATTAAAAAAAAATCCAAAATTTTGAAAAAAATTCCCCCCAAACTCACCTCTTTTATATCATATTCAACAGCAATAATTCATTTCTCCTCTCCAACACATGACTTCCTACTACCCCAACTCCACACCTTCTTCTCCATTCACAAAATTTCAACTACTCTACCTTATCTACTCTCTTCTGCCAAACATCAACAAGTAACTTAGGATGGAGCATCTACGTGTTCAAATTATTTGAGGTAACTTCCTTTCCATTCCATGTTCATTTAGCAATTTTATGAACATACCTTCGATCTAAATGTTTTTTTGCCCATTCAATAATGATTGAATATTTTTATTAAGTATGTTGACTACGATACATGTTATATAGTTTATATCGCTTGTGTACCCAATATCATGCCATGTTTTTAAGGAGTGAGAAAAAAGGCTGATGTTAAGGTTGATTATGGAAAATAATGAAATTTTAGTATGAACATAGGTTGAATGTGTGATGGCAGTCAATGCATCGTCAAGTATGAGTGATGACCAAATGGATATCGAAGTTGAATTCGGCAGGAATTGACTGGAACACGTGTTGATGAGAAGTAAAATGCATGTATTTTTCGAAGCATTTAACATCTCTTTTGTTATATTTTTGTTGGAAGATTGCTAGATTTAGGTAGGTTTACATCATAAGGGGTTTAGATGACCATTTTTGGTTTTCATATCTAAATCTTAATTTTGTACCCTATTTTTTGTCTAATGGATTTTTGGTCCTCATGGGCATCTAAATTCCTTTTTGTGAGATTAAGTAGTAGATTGCTCGTAAGCACTTCAGAGTGGTTTAGTGAAGGCCATTTGCAAGGATGGTAGAAGATTGAAGGCCACGAGTCAAAACATGGTAGAAGGTAGAAGGCGAGAAGAATCAACCTCCAAGGGTGGTACCAATGGATTGTTCTTCTCGAGCGCTATAAAATCAACTACAAGAACTCCAAAATAAGATCAGTGGTTCACCCGTAGCAACTCAAAGAAGTTGAAGAAAAGAGAGACCGATGGGCGCGTAGCCCTTGCTTTTAGGAGTGCCCCCACTGGCTCAAACAACAAGGAAGAATAATCTTTCTGATCCAAAATGAGCGGCAAGCCTCTGCACTCGCTCGACCGTGTGTTGGAGCTCTTCGTGTGCGCCCGACCTGGCATTTCAGCCCGTGTGCCCAGCGCTTACTCTGCGCACCTTTGCTACACTTTTTTGAATTTTCTTGACCAAATTAGGCTATAAATAGCCCACATCTTCCCCATTTGTCTAAGCTCGACTTGGGGCCTCAAGACCTTAATTTTTCTTCATCTTTTCTTAGTTTTTTCATTTCTTCCATGAATTCTTGTAGATTTGTTATGGGTTTTCATTATCTAAGTTATTTTTCTACTTGGAAGCAATTGATTGAGACTTCCTTGCTAATGTCTTGAGAATCATTTCTATCTATAGATTTCTTTCTATATTGTGGATTATGGAGTTTTGAATGTTGGTTGTTGATATCATTAATGTTGTTGGATGTTTTAGAGTATAATTGCTTGTACTTGATAGGGTTGGGAAAAAGTAGCTAAGTTTCCTCTCTTTTGATATGGAATCCAAGAGCATGAATTAGAGCTTCTAATGTGTTGATGATTTGATAAATGCTAGATGAATGTGATAATGTTGAACTATTTGTCATGTTTGTTTTGTGTAGAAAATGGGAGAGGTCTATGAACGTTGAATTTTCTTGACTAATATTGTGTAAATGTATGAATTGGTTTAATGTTTAGGCACAGTATAGTGTTTATAACTGTTGCCAATTTTTTATTTTACTCAATGCCACTAATGGGATACCTTTAGGCATTTCTCGACCAAAGGGGTCATTAGTGAGGTTTCTCAAGAGATGTCAAATTCACTCTTGTAAACTACTATCAAAGAAAGATAGAAGATTCATCTTCACAACAAGTAGTAAACGTATTGCATAGGTTATATATTCAAGGATAGATAAGAGGCTTGGAAGTGGAAATAAATTGTGCCCAAGGTTCCGTAACTTGTATTTAATCTCTCATTAGATGTTTGTTGCATGTTTACATTGCTTTCTAGTTAACTTAGAAAAACTAACCAAAAACACCCCTTCATTACATGCTTCCTTATATATATGTATGCATATATCTAGCTTCATATTCACCCTTATATGCATGAACCCTTCGGAAGATCCCTCTTCTTCGTGGACGACCCCTATTTTTCACTATCTACTTAATTGTAGTTAGGAAAGAATTTAGGGCTTATAAATTGTATTTTTGAAAGGTACGACGATGACCTACCACATATTAATTTTTGATATCGCTCATTGTTCGGACACTGTAACTTCTGCCATTTCACCTTGCGACGCTGCTGAGCATTCCACATTGAGATTTATATCGTACGCTCTCAGCTTTATTATTTGTACATCCATTGTTGCATGTGCATCTGTTGTAATAGGTTAATGACAATTATTCACAGAAATGTTTTGCGTTTTAATATATTGGTAATTTTGGTTTTTGTAAATAAAATGTGATTGCTATCGATCAACGATTTGTTGCGTCATCAAATTTTAAATATTATAAAAATGTACGAAAAATGATGCCTAGCCTATTTATCCACGACGTCGCATAATTTCACTGACAAAATGACACTAAATTGATGTCGCATGAATCGAGGTCTTTTTCTTGCGACGTCGGCCTAAGAAAATGATGTCGTATTACTCACAATTCAACGCCAGCAAGCAATGTCACTTTTCATGATCTGTAACGTTGCTTTACATCAAAACAACGTCGACTAGGACGATGTTACAACTTTTCCTAACCCATCATTTGCCTTCATGCTAGGTTCAACATCGCTTTCATGTATATGTCGATGTCGTGTTAAGCGATGTCACAGGATGATCTACCATTGTCGGTCAACTACCATTAATCGACGTCGATCACAAAACCTACCGACGTCGGTTCAAAACTAAGGTAAAAGGTTCATTTACCTTATTTATGACCCGAGGTAAAAAAAATACACTTTTTACTTTAGCTAAATTTACCTCGGTCAATAGATTCAATGTTGTAGGCATCAAACTAGGAAATAATGAATAAGAGAAAAGAATTATTCTCTTTCTCTCTCTACCTACTCTTAGAACTAGGAAAATGAAACTACAATTATGAAGGCATCTAAACACTAGAAGACTACTTCTCCTTAAATAGTAAGTAGGAAAAGAGCCTTAGAGAGGCCCCTCCAAAAAAGAAACCCTAGCAACTACATTGGCACTGATCTTATTGCATGGCCTGTGCCGTACGACTTGTGCAAAAATGCACGGGTTATGGAATGGAAGTAGTTTCTTGGCCAACTGAGCACGCAACCCATGCAATTCCTTGCAAGCAACCAACTGGATAGGCTTTTTGGCTGTCTGAGCGGTGCAACCAGTGCAATTCCTTGTGGGCCACGAACTGGAGTTGAGTTCTCCGAATTCTGATGTTGTGGCCATGCGGATGACTGCGGGGAGCTGCTGGATCTTCCATTCTTGACCTTCAAGGTGCACGTGCCATGCAAAAGAACATGTGCCATGTCACTACTTAGTCACACGGGCCTCTTGGTTGGCATAGGCCATGCCGGTCTTCTACGTCTTCCAGACTTCAAGTCCTTCTGTTCGGCACATTCCATCTACACCATGATTAAGTGCATGGCCTTAGGTCTACTAACATTCTTGCAAATGGCCATCAAATATCTTCTACCATTCTTGTGAGTGGACTTCACTAATCTACTCTGAAGTTCTTATGAGTGATCTACAATGAAGCTCAGAAAATAGAATCTTGATACTCGTAAGGACATAGAATCCATTTGATGTGAATAATCTGCAAAATGAGAAATTCAGGCAAGAAAACCAACAAAGGCTATCCAAAACCCTTGTGATGTAAAGTCACATAAACCTTGTAATCAACCATACAAAAACTACTAACAAATGTGCCAAATGCATTAGAAAACACAAGCTTCTAGGTGAACATCGCACACACCATTAATTGGAGGGTTTGGAGATCCACAAGAGAAAGAACTTGGAGAATGACTCAAACGTTACTAAACTTACTTTAATTTTTTGGAGCATTTATATTAACATGACTTTATTAATGATATGGATCTAACAACCTAACACAGGGTACGAGGAAAGAAAAATAATGCACCGTAGCTAAGAAAGTAATCCTTACTGATTGAGCCGTGTGGGTTATGGATTAGCGTCAATCGCGTTAGTGTGAGAACTTTATGAAAGATATGTTCAAATTACAATCGAGGCTGAGATAACTGAAGATGAGGCAAGGGCTTCGATACAACTGATAGATGTTGATGAAATTGAGAGGTATGACAAGACAAAGAGGGTATATATGAAAAGGGTGGAGAAAAACAAATAATGTAACAAGTGGTAAACCTGTAAGAAAAATATGTTTTCCTTATTAACATATTTTCCATTCACATGTGCTAATTTTTTCCTACGATTTCAATATTTAGGAAAAATTGCAGAATGATGAATTGGAAGTGTAAGATTCACGGGCTTCTATTATAAAACCAATTGGTACTATGTATAGGTGACCCATGATCTTATATATTAAATAAATACTTTGCCAACCACCAATGAGGGGCACTCAAATACACCCTCTCAAGTGCAGCAGTATTAATCATCGCGAAAACGTGGACAAGGGGGGGGTCAAAGCTCTATCAGTGGGAATACAGGTCCACTTGGCCAATCTGGCCAACCTTGGGCTCTAATACCATGTAAGATTCATGGGCTTCTATCATAAAACCAATTGGTACTATGTAGAGGTGACCCATGATCTTATATATT
>JAULKJ010031896.1:0-17190 GCA_032355405.1 Rubia balearica
TACTTCAATTCAGTTGAAGCAGTTGAGTTTTGGGTATATTGGGAGTGTCTACTTGGATGATCGTAGACGGTTGAATTATATGTTCGCGATGAAAGTGATGTATAAAGGGACGTTTTCATAGAGGAAGAAATTGGTGAGAACTCAGACTGAGAGGGATATCTTGGGGCTGTTGGATCATCCGCTTCCTTCTACGCTTTACTCACTTTTTGAGATGGAGAAGTATTTTGCTTGCTCATGGAGTTCTGCAGTGAATGGGATCTTAATCTTCTCAAATAGTACCAACTGGGTAGGCATTTTTCAGAACAAGCTGCAAGGTCAGTTTAGGCTTCAACATTATCGCCAATTTTCCATTGATTACTTATGTTCTTTGTTTTTATTGTAGTTATTGATACACATTATTAGTGTTCGTCTTATGTTTCATGGTTACTGCTCTATTACTATGTCAATGCTTCTTGTTAATTGAAGAAAATTTAGTTATGAAATGTTAAGTTAATTTCATGTAGTTTTCCTTGGTTCGGTTTGCAAGGTTTTATAAGTGTTCACTATCTCTAATCCTTTAAGCGTCTTGGTGAGCGGTACTGTTATACTAGTTAAGGTTTGGTTTGTGGCTGCTACCGCCTTCCCTCTCTATTTTGATACAATATTGCATTTTTAGGGTGCTATGAACTTAGTAACTTACTACTCATGGTGTACAAGAAAGATTTTAGTGCAATGGGTGGGTGTTTGACGGATGGAAGCAAGGTATACAATTAGCTGGTCTTGAATTTTTCCCGTGAGCTTAGGTTTTTCTCTTACCTGGGTATCCTCCTAATCTGCCACCATGGTTTTGCCAGCCAATCTAAGTAGGCTGGATCATATGAAGGCAAAAATATTTCAGAAAAGAGCTCTGTTGCATCTGGTGTATAGTGTGTTATTTTCACGCACTGTATTATTTCGTTGTTTTAATTCTGCAGTTGACAAACCACACAATCACTAAGTGTGAGAACTGCATTTAGAAGCTTCTATCAGCATCAACAGACTCCAGTTGTGTACAGTATCGAATTTGTATGATCCCATAGGGACCCAGACTTAGTTTGCAGTTATCCTTCGTGATGATATGCAATCAAATATTGTGATTTTAGCTAAAATTATTAGTATGTCAGTGATGTTGAGAATGACTTTCATTATTTATGTTTTATTTAATTATTGTTAAATAAAAACATCGATTCTCAAATGATCAGCATCGTCGAAATCTTAAGATCAAATTTCAGACTTTATATTTGGTCACTGACTGTCACAGTTGGTCACCATTTAAAAAAAATTGACAACTTTTTTCGTCACTAAATATTTAAAAGGGATTGGACCAAAATTAAATTTAGTGACCCATTTAGTGACTTATACTGTTGGTCATTAAATTTCAGTGATTAAACACTATTCGTCATCAATTCTTCGGTGACTAGATGTTTTTGGTCATCATTTTTGTAGTGACTACAAATTATTGGTCATCAAATGTTTTAATGAAAAAAAAGTTATTGGTCATTAAATATTTTAGTGACTAAATCATTTTTATCACTAAAACTTCTTTTGACAAAGAAAAATTGGTCACGAATAGAACAAATTAGTGACCGTTCATGATTTATTGTTGACTATTTTATTGACGAATACAATTCGTCACTAATATTTATGAATAAAAATGCTTGGTCATTAAAAAAAGTCACAGTGACCAACTGGAAAAAGTCATCACTGGGACTTTTTGTGACGGAGATAATGTGACCAATCGGTGACAGTCAGATTTTGGTCACCAAAGGTCATTAGTGATGAATTTTGGACCTTTAGTGACAAGAATCCATCAGTCACGAAAGGACTTTTTTCTTGTAGCGCGAGGAAGAAGTCGTGGAGGAAGACGATAGCGGGTTCTTGGGTAAGTGCAAGTTCATGATGGTCCTCAGTTCGATCTTGACCTTTTGGGAATTGTGGCTTAACCAATTGATAGCCATGTCACTCTTTATATATGAATAATATTTACATGTAAATGTTTATTCTATCCTTATACCCTAATACACCCCCTCAATCTTTTCGGGGTGCAATAAAGGATAGATTGGAACGATGTTTACAAAACAATTCAATAGAAAGATCTTTAGTAAAAATATCAGCAACTTGTAACTGTGTAGGAACATGTCTAATCTGAAGGACTCTATATGCAACCATTTCAAGAACAAAGTGGTAGTCGACATGAATAGAGGGGTCACATGCATATCAATGGGAATATACGTCAACTGAGCCGTTCAGGCCAATCTTGGGCTCTGATACCATGTGCAGAGTAATTTTTGCTTACCCAATCGATAGCCTTGTCACTCTTTATATATGAATATTATTTACATGGAAAAGTCTATTCTAGCCTTATACCCTAATACATCGCCACTTAATTCAATTTGAATTAAAGCAATAGGAATAGGGTCACTTGATTTTGAGGTTTAGGATCATGTGCGCTTCGACAGGCATGGAAACTTGGCTTCACAGACATGGTGGTGACGGTTTCGAATCGGCATCAATTTGGGTTTGAAGAGATAGATGACGAAGGTAGTGAGGATCCAAGTGCTTATAACCCGAGTTTAGATCCACGAGTTTACACATTAGTGATACAAAAATTCTTTCATCTTAACCGTATATTAGAATATATCAAAGGCTAGGATCTGTTCTCACATAAATGTGTATTCTAGTATAAAATAAGTGTTCTCACATGATCCCAATTCTATATAAAAACATATATATTATTGTTATGCATAATATATTCAAGTCCTTCGATTTGAAATTAATGATTGAGATTTCCTGATCTCCACAAGGTTGGTACTTGAAGAAGAAGTGGTTTTATATAACGGGGGTATAATAAAACCCCTTTATTGCCACAAAGCCCTCAAAATTGGAACGTGTCAAGTCTATGCATATTTTGTGACGCCCAGTATTGAATTAGTTCCTTATGAAATTTACAATTACAAGTTTCATTGATTTTAATGATGAATTCAAATTCTTAAGTGCAAAATACTTTTCATCTTGCAATGAATTTCTTTACTTAAACGAACTCGAAAGATATCAAATTATATGTGATGAAAACACTTTAGAAATTGGATATGAACATTAATAAAATGTTATTGTACCAAAATTGCAAAATATTTGGCAGATATAAAATCTTAGAAATGTTTCAAAAAAAAATAAATAGTACGTGTCATGTTTGTGGATATTTTATGATGACCTAACCAAATATTTTCCATCAATTTTATTATTGTACACCAAATTGAACTGTTAATAAATTTTAATCCTATACATGCAATTAATATGCAGTACGAAATGTTCATCAATGTTAAATTTCAAAGCACCTGATAAAGTAAAAATGTTTTAATAGTTTACAAAAAATGCATGCGTGTCATGTTCGTGCCTATTTAATGAAAAATAAAATGCCAATAAATTTGTTCTAATTCCAATAATTGATTCAAATAATAGTCTACTATAATTGATACACGATATTAAAATAAATTTAGATTTTAAATCTTTTGAAAGTATAATTTTTTAACGAAGAATGAAATCTAATATATCTCAATCATCGCTTTGTACCCAAAAAAAGAGAGAATGTGACACAATGATTTAAATTTAAACTTCTATCATTGACTGTGGAGACTCAATGCAGACATAACAAAATACCCCCTCAATTTATATTAATAAACTTTCCACATAATTTGATCTCAATCAAATTCCTTCTACTAAATATGGAGGGAACTCCATAGAATTAGATCTTGATAAATTTTACAATAATAAGAAATTTGATTTTTTTTGATTTAAAAGATGAACTTAAATTATTAGGAAACAATAAATTTAGATTAAGAATTTAATTTATTTGCGTTAGTGGATTTGAAATTTATTATAGTTGTATGCTATCAATAAACTTTACGAATTAGTTGTCAACATTAATCAACATTATTATAACAAAATTTTACTATTGAGAAATATAAAATGATTGCAATATTTCCAAAAATAAAATAAAATGTGCCAAGTGTGTGCATATTTTTTGATGTCCTGCCCAATACATGGAGTATTTTTATTATAATACTCAAAATTTAAATATATCTATATTATATCCTAAAATATGCATAACAAATTGTTCATTAATATTAATTTGAAAACATGTGAGCAACAAAATATGTTTTAAAGGTTATAAATTAATGTGCTATTTTGTGTCACGTGCATGCTTATTTAATGAAAAATACATTTTAAATAATTTGTTCTTTCCTCTAAGAGAAAATTCTACAGATAGTTAAACTCTCTACAAAGATGGCCTAGATAACATGCTTGAGTTATGCTCATACAAGGATAGTGTAAATCAAAAAGAAAAATATTGTCAATGCAGTACATTACCACACTGCATATTGGTTGAGTAGTTTCATCAATGAGGGAACAAGATACTCTCATAGGTACTATCGTTCATGGAGAACAATGCTGAAAAATTCTCATGAATCGTGGCTACATAGTGGGATATTAAGAGATTGAACTCTCCAAGAGGCCCAGGATTGCTACGGAGAAGAGACTGATATTAAGTGATTTAGACGGTCAGCTCTCCAAAATGATGATCCAAGTAACAAGGTCACTTCCTATTTTTGTGTTTTAGAAACTACTATTACAATATAAAATGAATTCTAAGAGATATTAATTTTTAGAGCGTCTCATTTTCTTGAAACAAGGTAATTCCTAGCTCCAGGGAATCAAGCAAATTAGAGTTTGGTTAGCTGATTTGCTATTACCCATTTTGTTTTTTGGTCATATTCTACAAGTGTTTAGGCTGCTATGTTAGTACTTATTCTGGGTATTAAGTTTTGATAATTTTTTTTAGAAGATCACATACTAAGGTTGCAATAATCAAATCCATAGTATGTTGAAACTCAAAGAACAAATGTAGAAATCAGGATATATTATTATTATTATTCTGCATAATATATTGAAGTACTTTGATTTGAAATCAATTATTGAGAATTAAATAGGTGGTAAAAATTCTGGGATAGAAGGTTAAACTGGTCTTAAAGAAACTTCCGAAGCATTTTGACGAAAATTGGGACCCAATAGAAAAGGAGAGCTATAGGGTTCTGGTGGATGCAATCTTTGATTCTGATGAGCCTCAAGATTTAATCGTTAGGGTGAAGAAACCAAATGTTGAGACTTCAAGCAGTGAGAGGGAGATGGAGGAAGAACACATTGAGCCACCTTGAAGCGATTATGCTTAAAAGGCAAAAATCAAATAACTGAAGATATGGAGAATGGTATCAAAAGTACGGAAGTTGCATGCAAGGCTTCTCACTGTTCTCAGGTGTATGTTGCTTCCACACCCTTTGGTGAGGTAAGCATGTTTCTAAATTGCAATGTGTCTCAGTTAAGGACCGGTTTTTGGATGCCTAGTTTTGATGACGTAGTGAAAATGGTGGAGGAAAGGTTAAAAATGTGGATCCTAACTTCTTTGGTAAGAAAGTGAAGGATGAAGTGTGTGAAAGTTTCTTGCTACTAGATTCAGATCAACAGTCTAACAAAGTGTCGATCATCGTAATGGGGTGGTTCATGTGGATGATGATAGTACTTGTAAGACTTTGCAATCAATGTTGATGATTAATTTATTTACGTTAGCAAAATTTTAAGTTATTATAGTTGTAGGCTATTAATTAGCTAGTTAGGTGTCAACATTATTTTAACTAAATTTTAGAACATTTTACTAATGTGAAATAATTTCAATATTTACAAAATATAAAAAAGAATGTTCCAAGTGTGTGCATATTTTGTGAAGCTCCAGCCCAATATGCAGAGGATTTTTATTATAATATTCAAAAAATAACTATAACTATATTTTAATGCTATGATATTAATATGCACAAAAAATGTTAATTTATAATTAAATTGAAAACATTTGATCAAGAAATATTTTAAAAATGTTTCTTCAAAATAATATGCTATTATGTGTCACATGCGTGCTTATCTAACGAAAAATGCATTTAATTTTTTTTTCCTTTCCTCTTAAAGAAAATTCTACCATTAGTGTCACTCTTTACACAGTTGGCCCACATAACAATCTAGAGTTATGCTCATACAAGAATAATGTGAATCAAGAGGAAATATACAGTTAATGCAGTACATTACTACACTGCACATTAGTTGTGTAGGTTCATCAATAAGGGAACCAGGTACTATCTATAACGAAGAGTTGTGTTGGGAATAATTAGGAATCGTGGCTACATAGTGCGAAATGAAGAGGTTGAACTCACTCTCTTAGAGTTCCGGGATCACTACAGAGAAGAGATTGACATTAAGTGATTTTTACTGTCAGCTATCCACGAGGATGTTCCTAGTAACAAGGTCACTTCCTCTTTGAGTTTTTTATGTACTATTATAATATTGAATAAATTGTAAGAAAGAGTACTTTTTAGATTGTCTCATCTGCTTGACACAAGGTAATTCCTAGCTTCGAGAAGTCACGCATATTAGAGTTTGGTTAGCTGATTTGCTATTACCCTTTTTTCTATTCATATTCTACTTGTGTTTAGACATGTAAGTTATTACTTATTCTGGGTTTTAAGCTTTGATAAAGAAAATTTTAGTGGATCACATGTTAAGATTGCAGTAACCAAATCCATATTATGCTAAAATTCAAAAAGTAGATGTAGAAATCATAATATATATATATATATATATATATATATTATTTTGCATAATATATTTAAGTAATTTTCTTTGAAATCAATGATTAAGAATTAAGATTGTCTTAAAGAATCTTAGGAGAGAAGATTAAACTAGTCTTAAAGAAACTTCTGAAGCTGTTTGATGAAAATTGGGACCCTACAGAAGAGGAGAACTATAGGGTTCTGGTGGATCCAATCTTTGATTGTGATGAGCCTCAAGCTTTAATCAGTAAGAAGAAGAAACAGAATGTTGAGTTTTCAAGTAGTGAGAGGGAGATGAAGGAAGAACGAATTGAGCCACCTTCGAAGCGATTATGTTTCAAAGATTAAAATCAAGTGGCTGAAGACACGGAGAATGGTATCAAGAGTATGGATGTTGCATGCACGACTTCATATAGTTCTCAGGTGTCTATTGCTTCCACACCCCTTGCTAAGGTAAGCATGTTTCTAAACTGCAATGTGTCTTACTTAAGGACAGGTTTTCAGATTCCTAGTTTTGATGACGTAGTGAAAATGGTGGAGGAAAGGTACAAAAATTTGGATCCTAACTTCTTTGTTAAGAAAGTGATGGAAGAAGTGTGTGAAAGTGTCTTGCCACAAGGATCAGATAAAAATTCTGAAGAAGCTGTCGATCTTCGTAATGGGGTGGTTCATGTGGATGATGATAGTACTTGTAAGACTTTGAAAACAATGTTGACTAATAATTTATTTACGTTAGTGAATATTTATGTTACTATATTTGTAGGCTATTAATAGACATTATGAATTAGTTTTCAACATTAAACAATATTATTTTAACTAAATTTTAGAACATTTGACTAATGTAAAATCATTTCAATATTTCCAAAAAATAAAAAAGAATGTGCCAAGTGTGTTCGTATTTTGTGAAGCTCTAGCCCAATACACAAATGATTTTGATTATAATACTCAAAACTTAACTATAACTATATTTTAATGTGATGCTTTATATATGCACAATTTTTTTTCCTTTATAATAATTTGAAAACATCTGACCAAGCGAAAAAGTTTTGAATATTTCTATAAAACAACAAACTATTATGTCTGAAGTGCTTGAGTATCTAATGAAAAACACATTATAATGAATTTGTTCTTGCCTCTTACAGAAATTCTACCATAAGTGTCACTCTTTACACATATGTCCGACATAACATGTTAGCGTTATGCTCATACAAGAGTAATGTGAATCAAGAGGAAAAATATTTTAAATGCATATATTACTACACTACAGATTGGTTGAGTAGCTTCAACAATAAGGGAATCAAGTACTATCAGGTACTATCTATCATGAAGAACTATGATGGAAATGATTAGGAATCGTGGCTACATAGTGCAAAATGAAGAGATTGAACTCACTCTCCTAGAGTTCTGGGACCGCTAAAGAGAAGAGACTAACATTAAGTGATTTAGACTGTCTGCTATCCACGAGGATGTTCCAATTAACAAGGTCACTTCCTCTTTGAGTGTTTTATGAAATATTATTATAATATTGAATGAATTGAAAGAGAGTATTTTTTCAGCGTCTCATCTTCATGGCCCAAGGTAATTCCTAGTTCTAGGGAGTCAAACATATTAGAATTTGGTTAACTGATTTGCTATTACCCATGTATTTTTATAGTCATATTCAACATGTGTTTAGGCTTCTAGTTTAGTCCTTATTATGGGTATTAAGGTTTGATAACAAAAATTTTAGGTGATCACATGTTAAGGTTTCAATAACCAAACCCACAGTATGCTGAAATTCAAAGAAGAAATGTAGAAATCAGGATATATTATTATTATTATTATTATTATTTTGCACAATATATTCAAGTAATTAGATTTGAAATCAATGATTGAGAACTAAACCGGTATTAAAGAATCCCGGGAGAAAAGGTTAAGCGGGTCATAAAGAAAATTTTGAACCTGTTTGACGGAGACTGGAACCCTAAAGAAAAGGAAAACTATAAGGTTCTGGTGGGTGAAATCTTTGATTATGATGAGCCTTAAGCTTTAATCAGTGGGGAGAAGAAATCGAATATTGAGGCTTCAAGCAGTGAGAGGGAAATTGAGGAAGAACGCATTGAGCCACCTTGAAGCAATTTTGGTTAAAAGACAAAATTCAAGTGACTGAAGAGATGGAGAATGGTGTCAAGAGTATGGAAGTTTCTTGCAATACTTCTCACTATTCTCAGGTGTTTTTTGTTTCCACACCCCTTGGTGTGGAAAGTATGTTTCTAAACTGCAATGTGTGTCAGTTAAGGACCAGTTTTCGGATGCCTATTTTTGATGACATAGTTAAGATGGTGGAGGAAAGGTACAAAAATGTGGATCCTAACTTCCCGGCTAAGAAATTGATGAAATAAGTGTGTCAAAGTTTCTTGGTACTAGGATCTGATCAATAGTCTAAACAAGTTGTCGATCATCGTAATGACGTTCATGTGGATGTTGATAGTACTTTGTAAGACTTTGTAATCAATGTTGACAATTAATTTATTTACGTTAGCAAATTTTTAAGTTATTATAGTTGTAGGCTATTAATAAGATTTACGAATTAGTTGTCTACATTAATCAACTTTATTTTAACTAAATTTTAGAACATTTGACAAATGTAAAATGATATCAATATTTCCAAAAAATAAAAAAGAATGCTTCAAGTGTGTGCATATTTTTTGAAGCTCCAACCCGATACACAGAGGACTTTTATTATAATACTCAAAACTAAACTATAACTATATTTTAATGTTATGTTATTAATATGCACACCAAAGTGTTCATTTATAATAATTTGAAAACATTTGACCAAGAAAAATGTTTTAAATGTCTCTGTAAAATAATTTGCTATTATATGTCACATGCGTGCGTATTTAATGAAAAATATATTTTAATTAAAATTTTCTTGTCTCTTAAAGCAAATTATACCATTAGTGTCACTCTCTATACAAATGACCCACATAACATGCTAGAATTATGCTCATACAAGAGTAATGTGAATCAAGAGGAAATATATTGTTAATGCAGTACATTACTACATTGCAGATTGGTTGAGTAGCTTCATCAATAAGGGAACGAGGTACTATCACAGGTACTATTTATCACAAAGAACTACGTTGGAAATGATTTGGAATCGTGGCTACATAGTGCGAAATGAAGAGATTGAACTCACTCTCCTAGAGTTCCGGGATCGCTACATAGAAGACACTAAGATTAAGCGATTTAGATTGTCAGCTATCCATGAGGATGTTCTAAGTAACAAGGTCACTTCTTTTTGAATTTTTTATGAACTACTTTTCTAATATTGAATTAATTGTAAGAGGGAGTACTTTTTATAGCATCTCATCTTCTTGGCACAAGGTAATTCCTAGCTCTAGGAAGTCAAGCATATTAGAGTTCGGTTAGCGGATTTTCTATTACCCATTTTTTTCTAGCCATATTTTACATGTGTTTATGTTAGTCCTCATTTTGGGTATTAATAAATCATATGTTAAGGTTGCAGTAACCAAAATCCATAGTATGCTGAAATTCAAAGAACAAATGTTGGAATCAAGACATATGTAGATATTTTTTTATTCCGCATAATATATTCTAGTACTTTGATTTGAAATCAATGATTGAGAATTAAAATGGTATTAAAGAATCTCGAGAGAGAAGGTTAAAATGGTATTAAAGAAACTTCTGAAGCTTTTTTGATGGAAATTGGGACCCAATGGAAGAGGACAACTAAAGGGTTCTGGTGATGCAATCTTTGATTTTGAAGAACCTCAAGCTGTAATGAGTTGGGAAAAGAACCCGAATTTTGAGGTTTCAAGCAGTGATAGGTAGATGAAGAAAGAATGCATTAAGCCATTTTTGAAGCGATTATGCTTAAGAGATGAAGATCAAGTGACTGAAGAGATGGGGAACGGTAGATGTAACTGCTTATTTCTTGTCAAGTACTACCGTGTGTTGTTGCTTCTATGTTAGTCCTTATTCTGGGTATTAAGCTTTAATAATGAAAATTTTAGTAGATCACAAGTTAAGGTTTCAGTAACCAAATCCATAGTATGCTAAAATTAAGTAAAAAATGCAGAAATCAGGATATATATATATATATGCAAATATATATTATTATGCATAATATATTGAAGTCCTTTGATTTCAAATCAATGATTAAGACTGTCTGATCTCCACAAGGATAGTACTTGAAGAATAAGCGGTTTTAGATGATGGGGGTACCATAAAAACCCCTTTATTGCCAAAAAGCTTATGAAATTAGAACATGTCAAGTGTGTGCATATTTTGTAACGCCTAGTATTGAATAAGTTCCTTATGAAATTTAAAATTATGCATAAAAAGGCACATAGGGGTCATGGATTTTAATGATAAATTAAAATTCTTAAGTATAAAAACTTTTCATGTTGCAATTTCTTTACTTAGAGGACTTTGAAAGATATCAAATTATATTCTATAAAAAAACTTTAAAAATTAGTTATGAATATTAATAAAACATGATTGTACCAAAATTGAACAAGATTTGACAAATTTAAAAACTTAGAAATGTTTTTAAAAAACCAGTATCTGTCATGTTTGTGCATATTTTAAGTTGACCTAGCCGAATATATGCCAGCAATTTTATTATTGTAAACCAAATTTAATTTTCAATCAAATTTAATTATATACATGCTATTAATATGCTCCACAAAATGTTTATGAATGTGAGTTTCAAAACATCTGCTAAAGTAAAAATATTTGAAAGGTATAAATATAATAAAATACTCATCCGTGCCATGTTCGCGCCTATTTAATATAGATATATTTTTAATATTCTACATAATATATTCAAGTATTTTAATCTTAAATCAATGATTGAGAATGAAACTGGTTTAAAAATATCCTGGGAGAGAAGTTTAAACTGGTCTTAAAGAAACTTCTGAAACTGTTTGATGGAAATTGGGACCATATAGTAGATGATAACTATAGGGTTCTAGTGGATGCATTCTTTGATTTTGATGAGCCTCAGGCTGTAATCATTAGGGAGTGGAAACCGAATGTTGAGGCTTCTAGCAGTAAGAGGGAGATAAAGGAAGAACTCATTGAGCCACCTTCGAAGCGATTATGAGTAAAAAATGAAGATCAAATGACTGAAGAGATGAAGAATGGTATCAAGAGTACAGATGTTGCATGCACGGCTTCTCATTTTTCTCAGTTGTTTGGCTTCCACACCCCCTGGTGAGGTAAGCATGTCTCTAAACTTCATTGTGTCTCAACTTAGGACTGGTTTTTGGATGCCTAGTTTTTATGACGTAGTTAAAATGGTGGAGGAAAGGTACAAAAATGTGGATCCTAACTTCTCTGCTAGGAAATTGATGGAAGAAGTGTGTGAATGGTTTCTTGCTATTAGGATCAAATCAACAGTCTGAAAAAGTTGTTGATCGTCGTAATGGGGAGGCTCATGTAGATGATGATAGTACTTGTAAGACTTTGATATCAATGTTGACAATTACTTTATTTAGGTTAGCAAATTTTTATTTTATTATAGTTGTAGGCTATTAATAAGCTTTACGAGTTAGTTTTCCACATTAATCAACTTTATTTAAACTAAACTAGAACATTTAACTGATGTAAAAACATTTCAATATTTCCAAAAAAAATAAATGTGCCAAGTGTGTGCATAATTTGTGAAGCTCCAACCCAATACACAGAAGATTTTTATTATAATTCTCAAAACTATAACAATAACTATATTATTATTATTATGTATAATATATTTGATTCCTTTGATTTGAAATCAATGATTGAGACGATCAGATCTCCACAAGGATAGTACTTGAAGAAGAAGCAGTTTTAGATGACAGGGTACCATAAAACCCCTTTCTTGCGAAATAGCATACAAAATTAGAACATGTAAAGTGTGTGCATATTTTGTGACGCCCTGTATTGAATAAGTTCCTTATGATTATGCATAAAAAAGCACATAGCTATCATGGATTTTAATGATAAATTCAAATTCTTAAGTGCAAAAACTTTTCATCTTGCAAGGAATTTCTTTACTTAGAGGAATTTGAAAGATATCAAATTATAAGCTGTAAACAAACTTTAAAAATTGTTTATGAACATTAATAAAACATGATTGTACCAAAATTCTAAAATATTTTACCAATATAAAAATCTTAGAAATATTTTTAAAAAAAAACTAGTACAAGTCATGTTTGTGCATATTTTATGGTGACCTACCCGAATATTTGCAAGGAATTTTAATTATTGTGAAAATTTTTAATTGTTAATCAAGTTTGATCATATATATGCTATTAATATGCTATACAAAAGGTTTATCAATGTTAATTTCAAAACATCTGCTAAAGTACAAATATTTAAAATGTTTAAATAAAATAAAATACTCATTTGTGCCATGTTCGTTTCTATTTAATATATAAATATATTTATATGTATTGTTACTATTCTGCTTAATATATTAAAGTATTTTGATTTGAAATCAATGATTGAGAATCTAACCCGTCTTAAAGATTCCAGGGAGAGAAGGTTAAATGGGTCTTTAAGAAACTTCTGAAGCTATTTTACGGAATTTGTGACCCCATAGAAGAGGAGAACTATGGGGTTCTGGTAGATCAATCTTTCATTCTGATGAGTCTCAAGGTGTACATAGTAGGGAGAAGAAATCGAATGTTAAGGCTTGAAGCAGTGAAAGGGAGATGAAGGAAGAATGCATTGAGCCACCTTCGAAGCGATTATGCTTAAAAGAGACCGAAGAGGGAGAGAACAGTATCAAGAGAGCGAATGTTGAATGCTTGGCTTTTCACTTTTCTCAGGTGTGTGTTGCTTCCACACCCCTTGGTGAGGTAAGCATGTTTCTAAATTGCAATGTGTCTAAGTTAAAGACTGGTTTTTCGAATACCTAGTTTTGATGATGTAGTTAAAATGGTGGAGGAAAGGTACAAAAATGTGGATCATAACTTCTCTGTTAAGAAAGTGATGGAGGAATTGTGTGAAAGTTTCTCGTTACTAGGATCAGTTCAACAGTCTCAGGAAGCTGTTGATCGTCATAATGGGGTGGTTCATGTTGATGATGATAGAACTTGTAATACTTTGATATCAATGTTGACAATTAATTTATTTACGTTAGCGAATTTTTAAGTTATTATAATTTTAGGCTATTAATAAGCTTTAAGAATTATTTGTCAACATTAATCAACATTATTTTAACTTAATTTTAAAATATTTACCTACTGTAAAATCATTTCAATATTTCCAAAAAATAAAAAAGAATGTGCCAAGTGTGTGAATATTTTCTAAAGCTCCAACCTAATACAGGTAGGATTCTTATTATAATACTCCAAACTTAACTATTACTATATTTTAATGATATGCTATTAATATCCACAACAAATTATTTATTTATAATAATTTGAAAACATCTGACCAAGAATTTATTTTAAAATGTTTATATAAAATGATATGCTATTATGTGTCACGTGCATGCGTATCTGATGAAAAATACATTTTAATTAATTTTTTCTTCCCCCTTAAGAAAATTCTACAATTAGTGTTACTCTGTATAAAGATGGCCCACATAACATGGTAGAGTTATGCTCATACAAGAGTAAGTGAAATAATAGGAAAAATATTGTTAATGCAGTAGATTACTACACTGCAGATTGGTTGAGTAGTAGTACTATCTATTGCGAAGTACTATGCTGGAAATGATTAGGAATCGTGGCTACTTAGTGCGAAATGAAGAGATTGAACTCACTCTCCTAGAGTCTTGGGATCGCTACAGAGAAGAGACTAGCATTAAGTGATTTAGACTGTCAGCTATCCACGAGGATGTTCTAAGTAACATGGTCACTTCCTCTTCGATTATTTGACAATCTACTATTGTAATATTAATCGATTTGAAAGAGAGAGCATTGTTTTGAGCGTCTCATATTCTTGGCCTAAGGTAATGCCTAACTCCAGGGTGTCAATCTTATTTGAGTTTTATTAGCTGATTTGCTATAACCCATTTATTTTTCTTGTCATATTCTACCATTTTTTTCCTGCCATGTTAGTCCTTATTCTAGGTATTAAACTTTAATAAATAAAATTTTAGTAGATCCCATGTTAGGGTTTCAGTAACCAAATCCACATATGCTAAAATTAAGAAAACAAATGTAGAACTTAGGATATATCTATATATATTATACTCCCTATGACATAGCAGCAAAAAAAGGACATAGGACGCATTTTCTGGGATGGAAACTTCTTCGAGCTGTCGGGACCTCCAATTCTCAAGCGCGCCACCCGTTCAGAAAGATGGAGAAGTTCGGGTTTAATGTCGGGTGGTGGATAGTGGTTGCAACTAAGGTGGTGGGTGGTGGATAAAAGAGAAGAAAGGAAATGGACGGTGATGGGTAGTGGATGCAGGAGAAGAGGGCACAATGGTGGGTGGTGAGTGAAGGAGAAGAAGGAGAGCGATGGTATTATACAGGTTAAAAATATTTACTCCCTTTTTCTCTTGCTGCAAATCTAGCAGGGACAGAGGGAGTGTATATTATTTCTATTATGCATAATATATTCAAGACCTTTGATTTGAAATCAACGATTGAGACAGTCTGATCTCCACAAGGATAGTATTTGAAGAAGAAGCAGTTTTAGATGACGGGGGTACCATAAAACCCCTTTATAGCATAAAAGCATCCAAAATTAGAATGTGTCAAGTATGTGCATATTTTGTCAAGCCCATTATTGAATAAATTTGTTATGAAATTTAAAATTACACATACAAAAGCACACATGTATTATGGACTTTAATGATAAATTCAAATTCTTAAGTTCAAAACTTTTCATCTTGCAATGAATTTCTTCACTTAGATTACTTTGAAAGATATTCAATTATATGCTATAAACAAACTTTAAAAATTAGTTATGAACGTTAATAAAACATGATTGTACCAAAATTGCAAAAATTCTTTTCCATTAATAAAATCTTAGAAATGTTTCAAAAAAAAAAAACTAGTACATGTCATGTTTGTGCATATTTTATGATGACCTAACCAAATATTTGTCAGCAATTTTATTACTGTAAACTAAATTTAATTTTTAATCATATATATGCTATTAATATGCTCTACAAAATGTTTATCAATGTTATTTTCAAAACATCTGCTTAAGTAAAAATATTTGAAAGGTTTAAATAAAATATAATAATCATTTATGCCATGATCGTGCCTATTTAATATATATTGGTAATATTATTCTTAATATGTTCAACTCTTTTGATTTGAAATCAATGATTGAGAATTAAACAGGTCTTAAAGAATCCTGGGAGAGAAGGTTATACGTGTCTTAAATAAACTTCTGGAGCTGTTTGATGGAAATTGAAACCCTAAAGAAGATAAGAACTGTAGGCTTCTAGTGGATTCAATCTTTGATTCTGATGAGCCTCAAGCTGTAATCAGTAGGGAGAAGAAACCGATTGTTGAGACTTCAAGCATGAGAGCGAGATGAAAGAAGATTCATTGAGCCACCTTCCACTATCACAGGACAGACACTCTAGCACTAGTTTTTAGGAAGTCTAGCACCGGTTTTTGGGGGTCCAAAAAACCGGTATTTAAGTAGCCGGTGAAATGTTTTCAACGGTTTTTGAAAAACCGATGCTAGATTTAGCACCAGTTTTTTAGTTAGCACCCGTTTTCATGTTGGCTCCAGTAAAAAACCCAGTGCTATGGTTCACACCATTTTTTTGTTTTGCACCGGTTTTATTAAATCAGTGCTAAATTGGCACCGATTTTCTTGTTAGCACCGGTTAGAAAAACCAGTGCTAGGTTAGAACTTTTTTTTGCTAAGTGCCTGTTTTATAAAACTGGTGCTAAGTTGGCGCCAGTTTTCTTTCTTGGCACCGGATAGAATAACAGGTGCTAAATTTAGCACCGGTTTTATAACACCGTTGCAATATTGGCACCAGTTGAAAATCTAGCAACGGTTTTTATTTGCACTGACTTTTAGAAAACCGGTATTGAAATTGTCACCTGATTTTGATTTGGAATTGCAATTGGGCACTGATTGCAGCTGCTCTATTTGTTCGATTTATGAAAAATAAAACTAGAATTGGGCACTGACCGCAGCTATGCGCAGCTTCTCTAGCAGTTCGATTTGGGAAACTGAACACTCGAATTGAGATGAGAATCGTAATAGTGTGCAGCGGCTCTAATACTTAATTACAAATAATAAAATGGTCCAAGAACGATTATATAGACACATCTAGCTACAACCAAAAACTTTTCCGCAACTTCCCATTTTTAAGTGCAATGTAATAAACCGGTGCACCGATTATACTACACAAATTCCCAACACTAACAATTCATCAGACATAAACGACAATGTTATAGCAAAATGCCATAGAATATGATCAAATGTAATTTACTAGGTGATAGAGTAGAGGAACGTGGTCAATGGTTGCGAAAATTGTGTTGACAACCTTGCATAAGATACGAGAACATATTGTCTTATGGAGATGAGGTGTATCGAATGT
>JAULKJ010032101.1:0-17182 GCA_032355405.1 Rubia balearica
CTAGAAATAATTTTGTCCATCTTTGGTTTTAACCTTTCCATCATAATTTTAGAGAAGATTTTGTTAGTAAAATTTAATAGACTAATTGGTCTATAATCTGAAAAAAGTGGATGGGTTCTGCTTCTTAGGAATCAAAGTTATCCAAGTTGAGCCAATTCTCTTAGGGATTTTAGTACCACTTATGATTTGATTGCAAGCTCTCAGTAGGTCATCCTTAATAACATGCCAACTGAAGGTGAAAAAACAACACTAAATCCTTCCGTACCAGGAGCATTGCATCTTCCTAAACCAAACACTGCTTTTTTTTAATTCTTCTTCAGTTATGTGTTTGATTAAGTCTAAATTATCCTTTTCGTCCAGCAGCGAGGGTATGTTCTTTAGAAAATATTTTGAATATTCTCCTGAGATATCATTATTAGATTTAGTTAACAAATTTTGGAAGAAAAGAACCCTCTCATTTTGAATGTCCTTAATGTCGGTGATCCAAGTTCCATCATGTGATTTTATTTTATTGATGCTAATATTATTCCTTCTCCCTGTGCATGTTTTATGAAAGCATGCAGTGTTTGAATCTCCTTCTTGGAGCCATTTTATCTTATACTTTTGTTTCCAATAGATTTCATGTTCTCTAATTGACCTAGTTAAAATTGCTGAATGTTTTTAAGCTCGATGTAAGTGAGTTCATCTTTGGACCTTTGATACTCTTTCTCAGCCAATGTAACTCTCTCTTCAGCCTCCTTAATATTTTTAAAAATATCTCCAAACTGGGTTCTATTCCAAGCCTTAAATGTTAGTTTCATCCTTTTAAGTTTTGTTATTAGAATTGATAATGGAGAGCCAGTTGCCGGTTTACTCCAGTCCTTACTTATAACATCTATAAAATATGGCCTACGTATCCACATTTCTTGGAATCTAAAGGGCTTAGGATAGGATACTTGGTTATTATTAACAGTTAGTAACATAGGGGAATGATCAGAATATACCCTATTTAAAATCTGTATTGAAGAATTTGGGAATAAATTAATCCAATCCTGATTAGCTAAGCCCCTATCCAATTTCTTAAATAAAGGATCTATAAGTTTGTTGTTTGACCAAATGAATTCTGATCCCACAGTTTGAATATCTAGTAGGTTTAGATCATTTATGAAACATCTGAAATCAGATATACTACAATGAGGAGGAATTCTCCTACCCTTAAATTCAATTAGATCCTTAATTAAATTGAAATCTCCTATGTAGATGGTAGGAGAACCCGGTAAGTTATTTAAATCAGACCATAATTTTTTCCTTAGTTCTCTAGTCTTTTGAGCCTAGACAATTACAGTATTCCAAGATTCAGAACCAGAGAAATCCGAGATAGTGCAACATAGAAATTGTAAGTTATGAGAGATGTTAGAAAGACCTAACTTGTTATTCCAAAACAACCAAATTTTATTATTACTGCAAGCATTCCAATTTTGAAAGCCTAAATTCATGCTAAGGTTTTTAAATCAGAATTCTGGTGCATCGGTTTGATAAATCCTAGAATGTCGATTTTATGGACTCTGATAAGATTTCTTAACCTATACATTACAGTACCATATCCCCTAATATTCCAAATCCAAATGTTAGCCATGTGCTTATGGTTAATCGTTAGAATTCATATTTCTTGATGACCTAAGGATAATGTTGATCCCTGTAAAATATTTTTTCACAGGTTTTTTTTAAATCTCAACAGTATTATCAATTAGTCCTTCTGTGCTTGTATCATGATATAACGGATCAGGTTCATCTTCATTATCATTTTTGTTTTCATTCTCATTATCAAGACAGTTAAATTCATCTTCATAATCCACCTGCACATTTTGAATTGGAGAAAAATTAGAAGGGACTTTAGATATACCCCCAACTTAAGAGACTGTATGTAGTGAATGTTGAGTTCTTGAGATTGACTGGATGGATGGGTTGCTTGACCCTGCTTCCTCTATGGCATGCCATTGCAGAAATTTGTATCCATTGCCCTGTGGAAAAGAGAGAGAATAAGCAGGGTAAATGTTACTTGGAGTGTATAGAAGTTGACAAGAGAAGTGCTTTTGAATCATTTGGTCATCTCTGGCAAACTAGAGCCTGAGCTTTGTTGGCATCAACTGGATCATCCTTTTTTCTTCATTTGATAGGAGGGTTGTGGATGAGATCTGTTGATGTTGATCATTATCCAATTGCTGAATCAGCGTGTGCATTTTGGTCGTGAGTATCAACTTGTTCCTATTGGTTATGTTCCTGTAACTCAGCTGTTAGTTATGCTCCAGGATCTAAGGTGACCTTGTCAAAGAAGAATGATGATGAGCAGCAGCTAACACAACTTCTTTCTATTTTTGTTAAACTGAGAGGCTAGAGGTGTGTTCAGCCAGTCAGCTATCTGGTTGGACTCTCCTCCATTCCATTCCTGATGGGGGAGCAGCACCGTTGGACTTAACCCTATCTCTGAAGGTTCTGGTGTTCCCCATTGATGACCTTCTGCATTGCCATCACTACGGCCAATCAGACAGCATTTGGTGCAGTACTGGGGTTTCCATTCGTATTCCACCTTGCACTATTTGCTCTCGGATTCAGAACCTAGTTCGATCCTAAATGGGTGATTTTGGGTTAAATCCAACCGAACACAGAACCTTATAAATGAGGGCCTTGTAAAATCCCTAGTTGGCCTATCTTCCATCATAGGAAGACCAAATTGTTCCATGAGGAAGTGGCTTCCTTAGTGAAGTAATATGCAGGAGGATTGTGAATAAATATCCAAACCAGGGCAAATGGAGCATCTCTAACAGGAGAGAAGTCGTGGGTCCATTTTCTTAATCTAACTATAGAATCACGAATCCTAAGTTGTTCTCTCATCTATCTTAGATTGAAATCCTCTTCAATTGCAAACCTAAAACGATATGCCTATTATCCAATAGACCTAACCTCACCTCTCCTTTGAACCTGAAATTGGAGAAAACCTTTCAAATTATCTCCATACCCTGCCTTCCAATTCCGAATTTGCCGACTAGGATAGCTTCAACAGGGCCGCTAATTTCCGAACATCACAATTTGAGAAGAGGCAAGCCTTTCTTCCTTCGAAGGAGGTTTTTGGAAATAGAATTGATATTGGGCGAAAAGGTTGGGGAGGATGAGTAGGAGCTCTGGATTGTAGGATCGAGGCATAGGTCGATGGCGGGAAACCTTCGAGCGGAGGAGCCGTCATGTGAAGCTGATGGATTGTATGATTCCGGCGAGATTATGACCATTTTAATCGGTAATGGCTATGTTTGGCAGGGTGATGTTCAGTTAGTATGGGCAGAATATTGAGAAAAGTGAGAGGAAACAAATTTTAGAAGGAGAAGCACTTTGCAATGCACTGCTTTGAGGAGTTATAAGAATTAGGTATGCATGTGTACTTTGACATCTAATTATAGTATTTATTATCATTTATTAGTCGGTAGCCAATTTTGTATGGTGCATGACTCTCAAAAATAATCTCTCCTTATTTAAAAAAGATATTTTCTCTTTTACAAAAAATAAAATAACAATTTTACACTATTAATAAATCCTTTAATCAAGCCGAATGTGATTATGCCACTATTATATTAAACTAGAATGAAGTATTAGTTATATTAGATGAAATTTAGTCAATAACTTTATCTTTTCAAGTTATTTAGAGCGAATATATTAGATATGATCACAATTTCAAAATTTTGATAGTTATTATTTATGTTATATTATATATTCTTATAGAGAAAAGAAGTATAATTTTATCTACCATCTTAAAATATTTAGTTGGTATCAATATTTAAACATTAAAGTTTTTTTAATGAAACTATGATACTTTTATTATTTACATGGTGGTATAGTATAACCTCGCTTTAAAGCAAAATGCAAAAATATTTAAATTCCAGTGACTACAATTACTTCCACCTCAGCTACAATGAAGATAATCACAGATGAGAAGAAGCAATTTGATGTTGTTATTGCAGATCTGGACTTACCCGATATTAATGGATACAAACTCTGCCATGAAATAAAAAAATTGGGTTGCCTAGTACTTTGTAATTATTTAACCTATATTTATTTCATGCACGATTAAATTCATTTATTCATTCATCCTATTTTGAATCTTTAATATATTTTATGTGTCCAGTAACATCTCCAAGGGAAAGACCCCAACTAGTGACGAAGGCATTAGAAAGTGGGGTTGTTTTTCTTATCCACAAACCAACTGATAAGTTTATCTCACAGTACGTGAATCCATTTGTTATGAAAGAAAGATATGAAAGCATAAAAAGCGAATTGCACATGAACATGTCATCCGCGATATATGATTGAATAAGTTTAAATAAGATCCATTGTGAAGGTGGAAGCAAGCAGTCAAGAAAATATCAGAAGAGAAAGAATAGTGAGAATAAGGATGGTAACCGTTTAGAGTTTGTGAATTTAAATTGTAAACAATAAACAAGCAAAGAGAATATGGATAACAAGAAGATGTGTATTAAGTGGACTGATGAGCTTCAACAAAAATTCATGGGTGCTATTTCTCAGCTGGGTGCAGGATGTACGTGTGTTTTTTTATTCCACTAAATTAATAACATTTATAGCCCATGCTTCTTATTTTTTCCCATATAAGTTGTGTTTGTGTGTGTTGTTTTTACCTCATATTATATGACTCTTATATTGTTGTTTGAGTGTGTGTGCGTATTATCCATATAAGGTGTGTTTGTGTGTGTTGTTTTTACTTCATATTATATGACTCTTATATTGATGTTTAAAATGAGTGTGTGTTTGTGTGTATTATCCTTATTTCTCCCAAGTACTATAATATTTGTCACATATTTTTTGCTACTGGAAGTTTACATGTATGAGGTGGGATTATTCTTCCATACAAGTATAAACATTTACATTTTTAAAACAGAAGTGTGTGATTAATATAGTACTATTCATAGCATCGTTCAACATCCATAATCCGCTCAAATGTGTCTTATTTGTTTTTTTATAGTACATGATATTATTAAAAAAATTTGTGAACTTACTAATAACCATGCAATTGGATAAAGGTTGGTATTTGAAGGAGATTCTAAATATAATGAACGTTTTTGGCCTTACAAGGGCACAAGTAGCTATCCATCTCCAAGTTAGTTGTCTTTTTCGTGATCTTATGCTTTTATGAATTGATTTACCAACACATCAAGTTTATTTAGCATGTAAATATTTTTTCATAGAAATGTCATAAATGAAGAGCCCCACAAGAATACAACTACCACAATAAAAGAAGTGAAATTTACATGGCTATCCAGGAATGAAAAAAGAAAGAAAAGACGAGATTATTTAGGAGTATTCCTCATCAAGATAACCACACTTGGGAATGGAAGGAGAATAATGCTAATACCATTTCAGCTTCTTGTTGTGAAATCAATTCTACAGAGAATGCTATTTTTTTTGTTACTAGAAATAAAAATATTGTTAATCTTGATGTTTGTTCCCGCTATTAACCCCCATGGAAATTCAAACCAAATGAATATCACCACAGAGAAAATAATTGAAGTGGTAGATCCAATTGATGATGATACTCTTATGTTTAATGTATGGGAAGTACAGATGCTCTAATTTGACAGTTGACCTCCTTTGGCGAAAAAAAATGGATGCTGGTGACTTCAAGATCATATTTGTGGAATATTTTAAGGAAAAATTGTTATTTGTTTTACAGATGTTTGTTGAGAATTTTAAAAGTGTTGGAAAAAAACAATATGTAGTATCTTTATCCATTGTGAGAAAGGCAGAACTTATATGTTAAATTATTATTTAGGGGCACCATGGACACATCTTGTTTCAATTTCATTAATTGAAAATTTATGAGGATGGTACTTTGCCTTCAGATTTTAAATCTCATATTTGAATGTTACTCTTTCAATTCTTCAAAAACAAATTAGATTTAGTTGATAAAAAAATGAGGCAATGGTACAATAAATACACTTTAGATGGTCTTCCCAATATATAAAATTTAAATATTACTTTAAAATTTATCAATGAAATAACATGGGGAAGGGGAGGGATGGACATTTCAAGCAAAAAAGAAATTTGTGGGTAGGACATGTATAGAATGCAGTTACTTGACAAATACAAGTTATAAGTGTTTTTTAATTATTGGTAAAAGATAAATATTAATCCAAAAATAAATATTACCTAGATTATTCATAAAAATGAAGAAGTTGTAGGTATTGTAATTACCATGTGGTATGAAATATCAAGTAACCGATTGAGTCACTGAATATCAAGCACGTTTCTAGTACCTGCTATTAGTAACCATGTCCATTTTATATTGTTCCAAAGACATTATAAGATCATGTGATCAATTTCACATATACTGGATCTTGAAAATTATGCTCAATGATTTCGAAAAACGCATGAGTTACACAACTTAGCTACAACTCGATACACATAAACTTTAGTGTCAACAGTAACATAAATCTTACAAAATAATTGATTTCATTTAATGAATTTAGTTTATCCAAGATATATGGAAATGATATATTTGGAAAATATACTCGGTTAACTCAAATTCTCAAGCAAATTTTTTAATAATACAATCTAATTTTGTAAGTGCGTGGACAAAAAAATTGAACGAGTTTCAAAACTAAAGAAATGATGCATGATGTCTCATTATATATATATATATATGTGTGTGTGTGTGTGTGTGTGTGTGTTTGTATGTATGTATAATTTTTGAGAATATGTGGAACGTGTAAAACTGAAAGGGGGGAAATTTTGAAAATTATAATTGTGTCTCTAGTTGATTAAGAAAGAAATAGCATAATAAGAGAAATGAATAACCACATCAAACATAAATTGAACTCCAAAAAAGGAAAATAATCATGGAAACTATACTTTCTCAACTAGAAAATGAGACACTTGAGAATACATTTGGTTTAACTTTATAATTTAGACAAAGCCTTGAGAAGACTGTCTTTCGATAAGCATAAGGAAAGATGGGGTTTAATTAGAATAATAGGAAATTAGTGATTGAGTTGTAATATTCCAGAAACTCTAATTCACATGCTTTATATATAAACCCCACATTTTTATTTTCTTTTAAAATTAATTTTAACCGCAATGAATTTCTATTTCTCTCATTTTTCACTCTGTTTTTTCATTTTCTTAATCGTCTTATCTCATCTTTCTTCTTCGTCATTCATTTTGCTCCGATTTTTGTCATTCATATTGCTGGTTCGTTGTTCGATTGTGTTTGAGAGAGGTAATTTTTGCCTCTTTTGTTCAGCTTTTGATTTTATGTTCCACTTTTCAAGTTTTTGGTTTCAGATCTATTTTTTTGTGTTTTATTGCAGCGTAATGGGGGAAGAACAAAGGTGAATCCATCAAAGGTCCTGCGAATGTCAAAGGTGATGTTTATTTGTTGAATTTGTGTTGTTAATATGTATTTTTGTTGTCAAGTGAGGATGCATTTGCTTTAGTTTACTTTATAAGTATTTTATGCCTTTCGTGTGACGATGTTATCGTGTTTTCTAGTTTCCCCAATTTTGGAGATTTATTTTTGAAAATAGGATGTTTATTGTGAAAGGCTTTGGGTTTGTAGTGTAATATCTTGATATTAAGTGGTCGTTGTGTTAAATTTCCTATTGTCTTGGTGAGTAATGTTTGTTTTTGTCGTCCACCCAAATTCTTTTGTAAAATTCAGTGAAAAGTGTTGTGTTTTGGAATTGAATATGATTTTGTTATTGTTGTTGTTATTTTTTATGTCCTGTACTATTTTGAGGTTGATTGGATTCATATTTGTTATAAAAGGTTGTGTGTTTATTGTGAATTATTATTGCTGTTCTTCATTGGTTGTGACAGTTTCATTTTTCGTAGAATAGTTGTTTTGTATCTTTTTTATTAGTATGTAACATTATTACTTTATCAATAAGGTTTATTATTATATTTGTAAGTTTTTTGTTTTTGTATTTTACTTGATGACTTTGGTTTATTAATGTTGTGATTTATTTATTTGGTTTATTGTATGCTATTATTTTATTATGTGTTCATGATTGTCCTGTTTTGGTTATACAAATAGGTGTGTGCAAATCATCGCGCATCAAGAACTCACCGGCTATTAGAATGGATGTAGCAAAGAAGAGAAAAAATGTCGTAGAAGTTGTTATTGAGGTTGGAGCTAGTGTTGTGAAGAAAAAGAGAAATAGGGGGGTTAAAATAACCATCAGGCTTGTGGGCAATGATTGAGTAAAGTAAAGTAAAATTTTAATTTAGTTTGAACATTATGGTTTTATTATGAAACATGTGTTGTTTGTGTTGAAACAGTCTTTTTTGTGATTATTGTCTAATATTTTAAATTTAGTTTTATCAGTTACTTGTTATGATTTCTTAATTGTTTATAAAGAAACATTTTAGTTGTTCCCTTCTATGAATCTTAAATTTTTGGTTACTATTTACATATGATAGTTTAATTTAGTTGAAAGGTTAACTATGTATGTTAAAATTTTTTTAGTTTATTTACCATGTGAGAATCTGTTGCTTTTTAGTGAGTGAAGATAATATGTTAGAAAACAATGTACCTTTTAAAAAAAATAATGTTAACCTTTTAGTTATATCCTTAATTTATTGATGTGTTGTTGTTTTGAATTGAAGAGTTGAGAATGATTTCAAGTCTTCCTATAGACTTGACATGATTATGGGTTTGACTACCTTTCTCTCGGAGTCTTAGATAGCCGATAAAGTTGCTTTTGGGTTTGGTGGTATGTTAAACCTTGGTATTCATAAGTTGCTTCTTAATATCGTTCCTTTTCTAGTTCGGAATTTTGATCTTGGTTTTTGTGGGAAACATGCTGGTGATAATAAGTACACCTTGTGTCTGGATGATGAGTTTGATGTCTTTGGTTTGCCTATTTGTGATGAAGATATTGTTGAAATTAGTCATACTAGCAAGGGAGAAAAAACAGATTTAGAATTAAGGGGAGAATGGAGGGAAACGTTTAAGATTGAAGGGAATGAGGAGATATCCTTAGATTCAGTTTATGAGGTGATGCTTGTGCTTAAAGAATGTTGTGATGAGTTTCAAAGATTTTTTGTGATGTACTGTGTGGGGTGCTTTCATGCTCTTACAAGGAGCAAAGCTATTGATATGAACCTTTTAAGAGCATGTGTGCAAAATTAACAAAATTAATTGGCGTAGATATGTTATCAAAAAATTGTGTGGGGGTGTGGATAGATTTAAGAAGGTTTCTCGTATAAGGCTATGACTGGTTGTGTCTACTTTGTTAATTCAGTTTTTGCAGTATGTTCCATATCATCTAGAAGGATTCTCTAAACATACCCCTTCTTCAACATTGGACTGAGGCAAATATGAAATTTAGGTGCAAGTGGTTACAGAAATTTGGGTATGAACATGCTGCATTACCGAAGGATGTATATCCTTTGATTGACTGTGATAAACTACGAGTCGGTGTGTAGAAAGATACAACCTTTGCTGGTAGTACGAGGGGCTCAGTAAAGTTGCTACTTCTTGTAGTCAGGTTTTGCAATTTGATATTCCCGATAGGGTTTCAAAGGATGAAAAGATTGCATCCCTTAAATAAGATATGAGTATGGTGTCTTATTGTTTTTATCGTATGTTGTTTTAGTGTAATTGTAGTATAATTTGATATTCCATAGATGCTTCAAATATCTCATCTGTTATTTGATGATGATAAAACAATTTTTATAAAATGAACAAATCTGGATTCAAAACAATAATCAGCTTCTTAAAATCTTATCATGGCCACCAAGAGGTTGACTTTGATAAATACTCTTTCTTCATATTAAAATACACCCCTCAACGCTTGAGTAACAACATTAAATTAGAATAAAAAATGTAAAAGGAAGTCAACCACTTAAATACTTAGGAAGCCCTATCTTTATTGGAAGAGCCAAGCATAGTTACTTCCTCGGTATGGTAACTACTATCCAAGAAATAATTAATTCATGGAATTTTTTTTGTTATCCCTAGCATGTTCTATCCTCTATCCCATTACACTTAATTACAGTGTTGAAGTTAAATAATCACATTATTGACTTAATCCACTAAGTTATGGCTAAATTTATTTGGAATTAAAACTCTAATAATCAACAAATAAAAAAGATCTGGAGAATATACACCAAGTTATGCTATCCTGAAGATGAAAATGGCCTTGGTCTTAAAAATCTGCACACAATGACTAAAAGCTTTTCAATAAAACTCTGGTGGAAAATTCAAATGGGATAGTCCCTATGACAAAATTTATGTGTTCTATGCCTGACCACCACAAAACAACAAAAACATGGATAAAATCAAATAAGTTGATGATATTTCTCTGGAAAACACTAGAATAATTTTGCGTGATGGACAATTCTCTTTCTAGGAAGCCAATTGGACAAATTTAGGTCCATTATCTTCATTGTGGGAATCTGATTCAGATCTTCCTTTTAAATACATAACGGTGTCAATTTTTTTTAAGGAACAACACTCATATATACAATCATTCAGTCCTTACCTCCCACAATCCGTAATACTGAATTTGAAACAAACTAATCACTTAAACCAACATTATGAGGACATCATGGTGTAGAAGCTAAATCATAATGGATTTTTCATTCTAAAATCAGCTTATGAGAGCATAAGACACAAAAAAAAATTGCAAATTCAATCTTTCAAACATCTATGGGCTGCAAATCTTCAAAAAAATCAAGTGTCTTTAATTAGACTTGTAGCTCTTCCTAATGTTCTGGAAGAATTTTCATTTTGTCTTCCATCCATTTGTTGCTTCTGTAGGAGGGAATCAGAATCAATCCATCATTGTTTCAACTCTTGTAAGGCTATTAAGAAAATATGGGATAAAATATATATGGTTCTACACCTAATATAATTCAGACAGAGTTCCTATGGGATAAATATTTTTAGTATTGGAACGTGTCCTCAAAACATAAAGAGTTCAGTACTATAATCTGGGTAGTACCTAATATAAACACTTGGTTCAGTTGGAAAGGTTGAAAAAAATTGTTTCAAGAAATCAGGCCTTCCACTGACTATATACTCACTTAGAAATGTTGTGTTGTATATTTTTAATATCCTTTTAAGTTTGAAATTGCCATTTCAATTGGATTTGTCTTCTGCATGGTCCTAGACTATCGTTATATAGGTCTAATGTAAAATAACCATGAAAAAACATATCATGGACAAGGCCAGAGCACTTCAAACTCAACGCGGATGGTTCATCATCAACCAATGGGTTGGCCGGAGATGGATGCACAATCAGGGATAACAAAGGTCTCACAATAGTTGCAGTTATGAAAGTCTTACCTGCCCGCTCCTTAATACAAGCTGAATCTACTGCACTTTTATATGGACTTCAACTTTGTATCCAACACAAGATTTCTAAAGTTCAAATTGAAAGTGATTCAAAGATCATGGTAAGCATAGTCAACAAAGAATCCAAAGTACCTTGGATGATCACAGAAGAACTGAAACTCATTGGATGTTACGCACCAAGCTGGATTACTTAATCAATCATATCTACAGAGAAGCTAACTCCGTTGCAGATTCTTCAGAAAAACAATAAGCTCTCTTTAGGAGAATAATATTTTCAATTTTGCAGGTTTGCCAAGAAACATCAAACGGAAGATATATTTGGATTCTATATCATTTCTATATGTTAGATAGCTATTTCCACGTTATACTGCTCTTGTATTAATTTTAATGAATAACATTCTATTTGTAGATAAATAGTTGTGATTCTCACTAGTTAAACTATAAATATGTATAGTTATAGAATCACGACTATATCTTCTTGACGATATAAGGCTTTATGTCCCCCCTCTTTTATTTTTACTTAATAAAGAGGTGGGGGGTCTACCAAACCCTTCACCATAAAATACAAAAATAACACGAAGCACCTACAGGTTATAAACAAAACACCTAAATTTATAACTAAAGCACCTACTAGTATGATTTCAAGGTGCTTAAAGTACAACTCGTCAGTGATTCAATTATTAATTATAAATGCTTCAAGTGCAGTATGTGGGTGCTTGTTTTATAATTTGCACATGTTACGGAAATAAAAAATTTAAAAATATAAATTTAAGGTGTTTAAAGTAGAATGTGTTGGTGCATTTACTAATGGTTATAAGTGATTCAAATATATTATATATGTAGTTCCTTTATAATTTAAAACGTGCTACGAAATTAACTTTGATATATTCATAATTTTAAATTGCCTAAACTTTAAGGTGGTTGAATGTGAAAATGAATTTTATATTGTAGGGAAGAACTAAAAAAACAAGAATGGCTCCTTACGAAATAAATAGGTTTAGAAAAGGCAAAAAAGAAAAGAGGATGAATCTTTTAATAAGCTGGTAGCATGCATACACAATTACATATGTTATCAATATTAATTAAATAGAATATCAAAAAACAATTCTCCCCAATTTCCTTGAAGGTATATGGGCTACAATGGATGATCACATTGTTGGGACCGCCAAGCCAACCACAACCAACATTAGTATGATATTGTCCGCTTTGGACCAAACCTGCATGATTTTTGTTGGGTCAAACCCCAAAAGGCATCATACTAATGTGGTGGGCTCTAACTTATATAGTGAACAATCAATGTCTCAACTTTCAATGTGGGACTTTGGTTGAACACACCCAACAAGCTCCCCCTCAAACCAAAGACCAAACAACAGTGTTCTTCATCCTCGTGGACCATCTTGCACCGCCGCCACACCTGTGGGACATGCCATCTCCAATTTGGGATTTAGGTTGAACACATCCAACAATCTCCCCCTCAAAACAAGGACCACACAATGGTGTTCTTCATCCTCGCAGACCATCTTGCACCGCCGCCTCCCCTGCTGGAAATGCCACCTAACAACCACTTTTGTCAGATAGACTTCAGATACAAGGACACAACTTTCACCGTCAAGGGAATAAACCGAGGGCTTCCACATTGGGTATATATGCAGTCCCCATCCTGCACAACCATGGCCCTGATACCACTTGTAGGACTACCAAACCCACCACAACACACATTAGTATCTATTGTCCACTTTGGGCCAAGTCCGCATGGTTTTTGTTGGGTCCAACCCCAAAAGACCTTATACTAATATGGTTGGACTCTATCTTATATAGTGAACAATCACTCTCTCAATTTCCAATGTTGGACTTGGGTTGAACACACCCAACACACATATGAGGAAGTGGAAGGAAGTGACATCAACTATATATGAGACAATTACGACAAAAGTTTCCCTTTTTATATATGAATGTAACAAAAGCCCTCCGATTATATATGATTCAAAGAATCAGATTTGGTCTCACATATAGTTGTGGTCTCACATAAATGGATTGTCTCACCTGAACCCTCCCTTATATACATATAACATATATATATATATGTCCACTCTCGGGTTGGGAAGTAAGGATCAAAGAAGGGAAATCACTCATTCTTAAAGCCACCATTCTTAAGACTGACCATAGAGAAGTTGGACGGAATGGAAGGAAAGCTCTCCGTTCTGGTTTTCATGTAGCGGGAACTTCCAGAAACACAGGAATCCTTAGTTAGAAATGGGATTCCAACTTATCACATTTTGAGTGATATTTTGAGAAGAGATTCTCTTCGGAGAGCACAGTACGATAAAAGTTGTAAGTTGTGTTCGGGGGGAGGGGGAGTTATTGTCTATCGTTGACCTCAATAGTAAAATAAGTTGGGGGACCTGAGAGACGGTGGTTTACCTTACGGCGGATGTCAGCGGTTTGAGTCAGATTATTTATTCTTTTTTCATTCATTCCTATCCAATCCAAGAAAGAGTTTTTGTTTGGATTTTGAGAGTTTGTTTTAGGATTTTTCTTTTTCAAACATGTAAGGTAAAATGGGCATTTTTATCACTTATTTTAAAATCTAACTATCTTTATCAATTTTATTTTTCTTACTCCCGGTATTGATTTTGATCCAAGTCTCAATATCAACTTTTTTATCTCATAAAAATTTAAAATTTTCCAAATAATGTTTTATCATAATTCTTTTTTCTATATCTAATATCATGCGTTCTCAAATGATGATGGATATAATTTTTTTTCTAATTTATCAAAAGATTTATGTTTATGTGTGTTAGAATTAGAATATATATATATATATATATTGATTTTGTTTGGAGAATATATGGAACATATAAAAATTGAAGGCGAAAAAACTTTGAAACTCATAAATTGTGTCTCTATCTGGATTAAAAAAAGGATACTAAGATTTTTGAATAACCACACCAATTGAATTCCAACTAAAGAAAATAATAATGGAAACTAAACATTTTCAACTAGCAAATGAAAAACTTTAGGATTCATTTTATTTAAGTTCATAATTTATGTACACATTTCATGACATATTATTCAACTAAACTTTTGATTAATTCTATATAAAGTTAGTCTTGAAAAAAAATTGGAAAATGTTAGGTCAATTTTCAGGAAATTATTTTTAAAGTAGTAAAATTACTATTGATGTTTCATGGACGTGTGAATATGTATAAAAAAATAGCACAATGTTGAAACTCATGAGCTTAAATGAATCAAAATATTTTTACCCAAAAAATTATTTCCACATATAGTAAGATATAATTTCTTTCACTTCAGTTTATCCAAAACATGAAGTTAAGCAAGTTCGTTCATTTCAATTTTTTGAAGATGGAGTCCAATTATTTATTTTTTAGACATTTCTAACATTCTATGAAATATGGTTGACGGGTTAGCTGCAAGAGTTATAAGAGAATATTTTGAATGAGTCTCAATATTATATTTAAGAACTGGTGGTAGAATTAGATATCAATGTTTTAACTCAACCTACTCTAAAAGGTTTGGGATAAATTTATTGTACGAAAGCTTTCCTTTTGATAATGTATGCTACTAAACTTAATAAAAGATTTTCAAGGTGAAATTATTTTGTATTTATTGTTGACCCTAATGAAGTAAAGGATAAAGTTTAGCTTACTTCTTTTCCTAGATAAAATATTATAATCCTAAATTTATAATTACTATCATGACTAAGGTTTCTCTCTCTCTCTCTCTATATATATTACAAGATGCATCAACTATCATTGATAAATGCTCGTCAAAGAAAGACGTAACCCTAGAAGATGTAATTACAACAAGTACTTAACATTTATTCTGAGCGAATGTTTATCCATGAGAGTGATAACTTTTGACCAAAATTTTAACTATAATATAGCAGGTCTTAATTCAATCAAACCTCCTTTAGAGATAATGTTAACTTGAACATTCTAATTCTGAGAGTTATGGGTTTTATATGAATCGTTTTGATCCTTAAAGAAAGATAATAAAGTCATAGAGATAATAGGTTTTAGTATCCCTAATGTTTCTAGAAAAAAAGAGAGCTATAATTGAGTGAAACCTTAGATAGCCAAGATCATGTATTGAGGTCTGCATGGATTCCTAAATGGCAGAGAAATCACTTATAACATTTTATGTTTCTCTCAGTAATAATAAGATTCTTAGATAGAATATTTTGAGGTCATCACATAATTTTTGAATATAGACAAAATTTAATGTTAATGCAATTTCATATGCATGATAGAAATTTATCAATTGTATGTTTGACTTACATATATTATTGCAATTGTTTTAAAAAAAAATATCTTTTCAACAAATTTGTGATCATCAGCATTAGTTATTTGGTAACTATAAACTTTTATGTAGATTACTTGAACTTAAAACAAGGGACGCTACGTCCCCATGCACGTTAAGTAGGGCATATAATATTTAGTTACTAGTAGAGGATTAAGCATTAACGACTCTTTTGTGAGGCGTTTGTGGAATTCTGACTGGGAACCATCATTTAATAAACTGTCGATATCAAAGAAATTTGTCTGATTCCAAATTGCATGAACGATGGTTTCGGAACATTAATACTCGTTGGTTATTTAATAACCGTTGTATGATGTGTAATGTTCAATAATTGTTGTTTGTTAGTAAAATACAGAACTTTGTGTATCTGTACTTATTCTGACATCGGAACATTGTTGATCTTGTAGTAAAAAAGTGAATTAGTTCATTACGATTCGGTAAGCTATATTAGTTTTATTTAATTCATAAGGAACTCCCCGCATTATATGCATATGAACATTTTAATATTAATATATATATTAGGGAAAGCACATAAAAAATAACATAAGTGATTTGCAAAAGGAATTAAAAAAAACATTTTAAAAAGGAAGAAAATATTCTGGAATGACGGAGTGAAAAGAATAAGCATGAAGTATGTTCCACATGGAAAGTTTGAAATGTGCATGTAACAGGCCTACATGCAAAAAACACGAGCATGCATGATCGAGGCTTCCTCTGGGTGGTGTTAATTTATTAAAATTCTATAACATGATAATTCCTTGTTTACTTCTTATGATTATTGCATGATTAAGGTTAGGATGACGACTAATGGAGATTATATCATGATTTAGTGCCAAGATCGAGAATACAATACATGACTAGTCTAAGTTAGCTAAAACTAAGCATGGCATAACAACCACTTCGCTAAACTAAGGAATATCTCCCGGTCCACAAATACTTAAACATAACAACACTATTAACTGGAAAATTGTGAAAATGGAGGAAGACAACATGATTAAGCATGATTATTAATTAATAGGGTCTATTAGGCTGAATAATAGATTTGAACGAGTCAATGATTATCGGAAAGAAATGTAGATGAAATTATATTTTAACTGAATTGCACTGAGGTCATAGGTTTGTTCTAAAGGCTATATCTAGGATATGTACCCACTAAAGTGACTATATAATCTTAAAGAAAATAATGAGATACTAATGTTCTAGAAGGCGGAGCTTATTCTATAAAGGATAATTTCAATCTCCATAGTTAGTCACCCTATCGAGTTTCTGAGTTGACTAACTTTGTCGGTAAGGGCTAGAGATGTTGTACCGAGTATTAGGAATTGGTAAGCTAAAGCGGGGGGATGTAAGAGATGATTTAGGGCCAAAACTTTAGAAGTTATAGTTCAATGGTAAGCACTATGATTAAAGTTTTACCCAACTTATGATCAAGGAAAGATGATAGGACTGATGTGACGTCAAATGCATGTATTTTCTGAGGCATTTAACATCTCTTTTGTTATCTTTTTGTTGGAAGATTGC
>JAULKJ010032310.1:0-17182 GCA_032355405.1 Rubia balearica
ATTCACTAACTAAAAATACAACATAAACAAAAATGTTAAAACATAACTTTAAGGCTTACAATAAGCAAGTAGATTTCCAGACATCCTTTTAGGGGAGTAAACCAAGCTTACAACACCATGAAACAGAGCAAGGCTACCCCTCTTTCACACACCGTGGCTCATCCTTTTCCAAGTAGACACCCCCAACTCAGATTATGGATAACTCTGGCATATCTATCCCTATAACTAATAACCCATATCCCCGAGATACCACAAATCATCACCCCCAAAGAAACCTTCCCTATAAAAAGAACTACTACCTTATGTATAATCAAAACACACTCGGGACTCTATAATTTACCTACTACATAGCACATGACCACATAAAATACAATAAAACACATAGAATAAGGAATGAAGGAAAAAATTTGTAAAGTGCAGCTTTATAGACGTAGAAAGTGCCTTAGTAAAACAAATCGTCAATGATAACTCCATCGGAAATGACATGCCCTTTTGTGTTCTCAAGGTTTTTGCCAAATACTTAAGAATTCCAGGAAAATTGAATGCCGATTGACCCGCACCCCGCGAGTAATTTTTTATCAAATAACCTGCGGGATGCTTAAAGGAGGTAAAAGATAAGAATTTGTAATGTTGCTTCCGTACTCACTGCTAACTACAATAAAGTAGCTAGTGGCAAGTTATGGGTCGATCACAGAGATACTAGTATTTAAAGGTTAGCCAGACACAACCCACAATCCGGTGTCACCCCAATTGTGTGTTGGAAATAGCTAGTACTAAACAGATTTGGGGGAGGTGAAAAGGAATTAATGCCTTTTTATGACTCTAGGATCGATACAACCCTAGTCGCTACAAACTACAATGCTCAATTATCAGGGTAAGCCTGTGTTTCCTTCCTTATGAATTTCTATACAGCGACCCCCAGACTACCGCTCCTAACATGTGATCACTCACAACTAGTCAATTAGAATTAAAGTCTAACAATCGTCTTAGCACTCTCAAGGTAGATTTAAGGCACTCATCTCCTTGGTACTATCAAGACTACAATAACAATAAACTAACACTCCCAAATCAACATTTTATCCTAGTACGATATTATACTATTAATGAAATCATGATTGCATCATAAAACATATCATGGCATAAATTATATGAGAATAGAAAGCTCAAATCATGTACACTATTCATAAACATAGAAATATAGGATAATCTAGAATCTCATAAACCTTAATCATGTCATGAATACAAATATAACCCCATGAAAATAAAATACACAACTAATATTAAATTCATGGCATTCATTGAATTAAATACCATAGATCTAAGAACTAATTGAATGAAAAAAAAGAAGAACCAGAGAGAGATTATTCTCCTCTTGATTCCTACGTACCACTCTTTAAAATCTACGTTATGGCTACTTTCTTAAATCCTAGAAAGACTAAAGAATATTATATTAGAATTGATGGACATTGAAAGGCCCGAGGTCAAGAAACCCTAGGCATCCATGCTGGCAAGGGCCGTGCCATATTACACGACCCAGCCAGCACGACCCGTGCAATAGTGCACGTGGCATTGCCTGCAGCCTTTGTTAAGACCTACTAATCGGATGAGCCATGCTGGATTGTACGACCTGTCGTTTGGAGCTCGTGTTACCCTACTTCTAAGTGCACGGGACGTGCCTTGTTGCATGTCCTGTCGACCAGGCTTTCATTTCTTCGTTCTTCAAGCACACACCATGTAGATTTGCATGGCCTGTCGTCTAGGCACCATCTCATCTGCATGAACTGTGGCACGAGTCGTGCCAATTTACATGGCCTGTGTCATTTCCCAGACTCTTCCGGACTTCGCTATTTTCTTTGGCGCATTTATCTACTATTACGTTGTTTTACTCATGGGGCCTTCAGTCTTCTACCATCCATGCAAATGACCTTCACTATTATACTCTGTAGTGCTTATGAGCAATCTAAAATTAAATTCACAAAATAGGATTTTCTTGATTGTAAGGACAAAAATCAATTAAACTCAAAATAGGTTACAAAATGAAGGATTTAGATATGAAAATTGAGAACGATCATCTTAACCTCTTATAATGTAGACCTACCTAAATCCAGAAATCTTCCCACAAAATGAAAATAAAAGAAATGTTTAATGCTTTGAAAAATACATGCATTTGACGTCTCATCAAATCCCCCACATTTAAACCTTTACTCGTCCTCGAGTAAACAAGAATAAGCAAAGATCTAAGCGTAAACTAGTATGCAAAGTTCTTCCAAAACACCCAACATTTTATTCCTAGACTACCCTAGCTCCCAAGACATAAGAGTCTCTCACATTCTCATATCCCAACACCTAAGATAATTTAAACAACCAACATACCAATCAAAGACGAGGTATACAATATGAGTATTAAACTAGCTTACTCTACCAAAGAAGCTACCAAATAGACAATTTAAGAGAAGCATAGAATCATTCAAATTTCTCTCATTTTCACTCATTATTCCTAGGAGCCCTCTTGGGTTTTCATCCTAAATTCACACATTTTTTTTTCTTTTTGAAAGCTCACCCTCACTTTTTTCCACACTCTATGGCCTCTCATTTTTACATAGCTAGCTCTTTCATATTTTCAACCTATCAGGGCTTCCCAATTTATCCTAAGTCGCCCTTTGGATTTTTTACTTTGCGGGATATTTTTTCTTCATATTTTTAATTTTTTTGTAGCACAAAATGCCCCAAAAGTAGATTTCGCACTACATGGAAAATAAGACAATGAAACACCACCACATGTCTCAACATACACAAACTACATCAAAGATGCCTTCAAACCTATAAAAAACAATTCTTCAAAAAAGACACAATTTTTTTTTCAAAAATAAATGAGGGAAAACAAAGGTATAATAGTTCATCATCAAACAAAAAAAGCAGCGACACAGAGAAAAGGCCATGAAGTGTTCTTACTCCCCCCACACTTGGTCGATACATTATCCCCAATACATGTAACCAAGGTAGGAAAGAGGTCGTAATCACTCAACCTCTTCAATACGGTCCGCCGCTTCTTGGTCCACGCCCCTGCCCGCGCATACCATAATAAGGCTTTCTATCTCCTATGCCCGCAGCTCTTATCTTCTTTATGATCTTGGCTATGCCATGATAAAGGTACTCCACATTATACCTCAGCTCGAACACTTGGCCATCCAAGTGGTCAAATATGCTATTTGTCTTTGTTTCATGCTGATCAAACCTATAACCAAGGTGACTCACATCGTGTCTGGTCCCAAAGATGAAGTCACCCTACTCTCGCATCCACTCGAGCTCCTGAGGTGGAACCTGCGAGTAGCAATGCTGTTTGAACACTTGTGAAACATGTTCTCAGAAGGGACTTCACTGTAGATGCTGCCATGGCTGAGACTCACTAGGAGCTCTCAACTCCAAAAAAATAAATAAAGTGGGAGGAGATGTTGTGTCTCGCTGGCTCTGTCCGCTGAGAACCCTTAGAACTCAGTCGCGGTGAGGGAAGGTAGGAAATTTCCTCTATGTGAATAGGGCCTAAGAACAGTGATGACCGGACTACATGATACTCAAAAGTTGTTGTCTATAGTGGTGGATGGAAATCTGCATACTATGGCTGTGGTTGAACTGGATGCTCCTCCATGGGGCCATGTCCTTGAACATGTATCTCAGCATCATCCTCATCGTCATCCTGCTCAGCTATGGTTGGTCCCAGCCCTGGTCGGGCTCAATAGAAAGGCCCTAAAGAGTGATGCCAACCCCGATCCGAATCTTATCCTCTTTAGGGAGTCTTATGAACTTGGCGCCCTTGTGGTGCCAAATGATATGCTCGTCGTCCTGTTTAATCATCGTCACCTCTGACAAGGCTCCTAAAGTGAGGGTGTAGGTTGGGTTGGGGTTCACCCACATGCTGTCATCAGTTGGAATGCCAAGCTGAATGGCTATGAGTGCTATCATACCACCAATAACTAGCTTGTCTTCATCTCTAGTCGACACTCGGCAACACTGTTCGATAAAGTGTCCCACGGCATTAAGGAAAGGTACACCAGTACAAATTAACTACAACAAAAGGCAGTCCTCCTGAGAACACATGGTAGACTCACCCTGACAGAGAACTATAGTCGTTAGGAAACATGCAACATACCTAAGGGCTAAATGTATGGTATCACTATTCTTCTCTCCTACACACGCGCCGTCAGGTACTGGAGAAACAGAATGAATCCAACTGAAACCAAGAAAAATCCATCATGCTGTTGGTCACATTGTCGTTGTACCTCTACCCGAAATACTCAGTGATCGTCCTATAAGTCATAGTGCAAGACTATTCCTCAAAGTGAAAATGCGCCACTAGGCGGCTCTGCTCATCACGTCCTTGACTGACAGTGGCAAGGAATTCGAGAGTGCACCTCATATATGTTGGGGTCTCCTTCACTATGAAATCATCCAAGCTGACCCTTTTCGGTAGGTTTTGGTTGATATGTGAAGTTTAAACTCTCTAAGGATTTTTCTATTATCAAATTAAGTCTCAATGATGGGGCGTTGACACAGACGAGCCTATCATTCCTGCTGAACTGGGTGATGTCCCAAAAAGGGAGGGCTTAAGCTAGATCTAGATATACTACATTTAGGTGGAAAAATGGCAGACAGAAAATAGCACACCACAGATATACCAAAGTTATAGTCCCAATCCCCACACATCACAAAATAGTCCAAACAGTGCACAAAATTTTCCCAACACCCATTCACCACAATATGCAAAATTTGAGCTCTAATTCCAAAATAAAACAGTCTAGCATGCAACACCTAAAGTCCACAATTCAAAAATCCTAATTCCTGAGAAAGAGGGTTTCGACCTGATACCTTTTCGGAGACAAGTGATGAAATTCGATGAATTGAACCTCGAGGGACCTGTAAAATCCCCTCTAGAGCAAAACCTGATGATCAACAATCCTTCAAATCTGGGAAATTCTTTGCTGTAATTGGATAGGAATTTTTGGGGATTTTTTTGCACAATTTGTATAGGAGTGGTTTGGGATGAATTTCATTGGATTTGGACAAGAATTGAGGTAGTTATGGAAAAAATTGTGGTTGGGTATAGGGTAGCTCGCGAATAAGGAGTGATGGTTCTGCTGGAAAAAAACCTAGGTTTTAAAAAGGGTCTCATTGTGTAGTCTGGGCGGCATTCAAACAACATGGGTTTTCCAGTTGAATTCCTCATGTCACTCATCTGGCATGAGGCTTTGCATGGGGACCATGCCTCAAGAATTTTCTTGCACTCCTTCTTCCATTTTTACCTCAAACTTATCCCTACAACCAAAAACACAAAAAATGAGCATAAATATGTTCCAACTTAAATTATCAATGACTTAAATTCCATAAAACACCACCAAATTAAAAATCAAACATTCCAACATCACGATAACACAAAAATCGACCTAATTAATGAAAAATATTTTAGGGCTTGGTTTTCCCCCTGAGAAGCTCCGTATTTAAGGCCGTCGACACGTTACTAATGTTATCCATATGGTGAGGGTTTGTACCCCATCACCATTGGCAACAAAAAATGGAGATGTGGGGGTAAGATTCTTCCAAGATAATTATTTTGTAAAGGAGTAGTCAACCTTAAAAGGAAATGGGTGGTTTGGAAGCTTAGCATACTCGATTGGCTTCTCTATGGTCTCCTCTAAGGGTTCCAAAAATGTTACAGTTGGTTCTATAGGTGGAGGTTGGGGTGAAGATCGGTACCATGATGAATCTAGTAAAATAACCTCTTCCTAACATCCTCGCTCTTAGCAAAACACTCTTCATCCCACTGAAACTCATGTCAATTCATCAAGATGATCTCACTCACCAAAATTTCAAGTTCAACCGGGGATGGTTCATTTTTGTAATATTGGCCTTCTAGTTGGCTCATCATTTCCATTAAGTCACTCATATGCCTTTCAACTCTCTCAATGCTTGAGGAGAGTTGGGTTACCAAATCTCTAATGTTGCTATGCATTTGTGATTGGAGTAACTCATTACTCTTGGTGATGTTAGCTATAGCTTGTAAAGGTTCTTCATACTCCGACTTGAAGATCCCAAGTCTCTAGTGGCACTAAGCATTCGTGTTTGGAGTTACTCATTAGTTTTAAAAAGGTTAGCCACTGTTCCAAACACGTCTTCACACTTGGACTTGGGAACTGCTCCTAGGGATTGGTTTTGGGGTATTGTATAGGGCGGTGAAGGCCAACCATCTAGATCATTTTGTTGGTTTCTTGATGCATATCCGTACCATGAATTCGGTTTACCACTCAAGCTCGAATTGGGAGAATTATGGTATGGGTACCATTCTAGATCCCTTTGGCCTAAAGATCCAAAAACTCCTACCTCTCCATGGTACTTACTCAACCAAGAACAAGACTCCGTAGGGTGGTCTCAATGAAATATCTTACAAAGTCCCACTTGTTGAGCCTCTCTTCTCCACATTTAAAAAAATCCATAATCGTAGTGCAATGGTTCTCGGTTGACACTTAGAACTCAAGAAATACCTATTCCACAGAACAACAAACACACAAAAATGGGCACTAAAAAACACAAAAAAACAACAAGAAAAGTATAATACAATATACTCTACCAACTAGTTATGCTAGCTAACAATTAAATAAGTCTAGTATCCTCGACATCCAATAAATTATGGTACACCAAGGTTTCTCCAGTTAGAAATTTCTATATAGCGACCCCAGGTCTACCAGTTCTAACATGTGATCACTCAAACAACCAACCAATTAGAATTAAAGTCTAACGATCGTCTCACACTCTCAAAGTAGATTTAATGCACTCATCCCATTAGCACTCTCAAGACTACAATAGCAATAATCTATCACTCCCTAATTAGCCTTTTAGCCTAGTACGATATTATACATTGAATGAAATCATGAGTGCATCATAAAACATATGGTATAAATCATATGAGAATAGAAACCTCAAATCATGCACAATATTCACAAACATAGAAATATGGGGTAATATATAATCTCACAAATCCTAATCAAATCATAAATACAAATATAAGCCCACGAAAATAAACTATTCTACTACTATTGAATGCATGGTATTCATTGAATTAAATGTCATGGATCTAAGAACTAATTGAAAGGAAAAGAAGAAGAACCCTAGAGAGAGAATTCTCTTATACCTTCTTACTTACCACTCTCTAAAATATACATTATGGTTACTTGCTTAAACCCTAGGATGACTAAAGGCTCTTGTATAGTAGGATAGATGGGCCTTGAAAGGTCCATGGTCAAGAAACCCTAGGCAACCAAGCTAGTATGGGCCGTTCCAGATTACACTAACAAGGCCACCATGACTCGTGCAATAGTGCATGTGACACGAATGGAGCCTTCACAAACACCTACTGATCGGATGGGTCGTGCTAGATTGCACGGGCCATCGTCTAGAGCTTGTGCTACTAGGGCTCTGAGTGCACAAGATGTGCCAAGTTGCACGACCCATCGGACGCGCCTTTATTTGTTTTTCTTCAAGCACGGCCCGTGCAGGTTTGTACAGTCCATCTTCTGGGCAACATCTCATCGCCATGACCTATGTCACTGGTCATGCCAGTTTTCATGGCTCGTGTCATTTCTTCGATTCTTCCGGACTACGCTCTTTTCTTTAGCGCATCTATCTACTAGCAAGTTTTGACTCGTGGCCTTCAGTCTTCTACCATCCTTGCGAATGACCTTCACTAATCTACTCCAAAGTGAATACGAGCTATCTACAATTAAGCTCACAAAATAGAATCTAAATGCTCGTAAAGAAAAAAATCCATTAAAATCAAAATAGGTTCCAAAATGAAGGTTATGAAAACAAAAAATGGTCATCGAAACCCCTTATGATGCAAACATACCTAAATGTAGGAATATTCCCACAAAATGATTCCAAAAGAGATGTTAAATAATTTGAAAAATACATGCATTTGATGTATCATCATCGATATACTCTGCACTTCTCAAGGAAGAGCAACCGAAAAACCTACGCTTATGTGGCATTCTTATCCTTTCATAAGCCCACTACGTGGTATATAAAGAAAGACGGTTTCCCAGGTTGGCCCACAGTGGAAAAACAAATCACATACCCATGCACCCTCATCCTTTATACCACACAGCACACACATTACTCGTAAGGCAATCAAACACAAACCATAACGACACCACTCGTCATAAAGGTCTACGAACACTCTCTCACTTCTCACATATTTTCAAAAATTCACAAATCATATTATTCTACCAGTAGCCACACACACACCTCCCCTAACCAGCGATACCATCAACACACAACAATACCTAGCAATTATCACCTCTTCTCAGTTATTATTGAATATGGGCAAAGTATAGTCATCACAACTCAAGGCCACCCTTACAACTGACACCAATAGTTAAACCATAAGGTACACCACACCTACCCAAAACATAGTGCCATCCGGCGACATAAGTAGGCAACTCACATATGGCTTCGCAATCAATGTCGTTTTAGCAATTTAACAACTTAAACTGGAAAATCACTTGCAACTTTTCTTTGCTAAAATGACTCATTAATCATGTGACACAAATAGGAAAATCCCCCCACGATTTCGCAACGTTAAGGAAGCAACCTGCGACAAGAGTAAGAAAATTACCTATAACTTTGCACATGACATGAAAATTACCCACTACGAGAAACAAGTGGGAGATTTTCGTTCGGCTTCTAGGCAAATATTCAAACTCAGAAAAATATCCCACACAGGCAACACAGCCACAACATAATACACAAGGATTCCCTCACTGAACCAAAAATATAATTCCTTCACCGCATCTCCATTTAGTGTTGGCCTATGCACCGAGACTACATGAATGCCTAATACGTCCCATTTTGTTTATCACATCATGATACAGTCTAAATATCGAGACTTTTTTTGGACTCATCATAATGAAGTATCACATTCACCATACAAGCCATGTAGAAACCTAAGTAATCACACATCATACAGGTTATCCATGACACAAACATTATAGCCTCATGTAATATATGATAGGAACTCATCATCTACGGAAAATCATATGAACATCACCGACATTCATTCCTAGACGATCACAAATATAAGACGGTCTCCCTACCTAGAACGTGGTTCACCCTGAACCCTAAAGTTATTAAAACATCCGTCAAATAAGGAGGATCTCACTGCTGACAAGAAGATAATGTGATACATCATTCCAAATATGCTAAACAATGGAACTACTACAATAACTATTAATACACAATCCTACCTCTAAAATCTATGATATGAAGTACTGATATCAAGTATTTTATGGTCCAATTTTTCGTTCATCAGCCTTTCATCAGTCAATCCTTTGAAGTTCTTGATCATCTCGATCTTGGTTTTCCATTGATTTTATTTATAAGATTTGGAGAGAGAGAACACATCGGTCCCGGAGGTTCGGCAAAATGAATAGACCCGCGATTACCTACTCCCCCCCAACCTTGAAGTTGTGACTTTAAAAAAATAATGTTTGAAAATAAATAAATAAAAAATACCCAAAATTGTACCTACTTCAAAGTGAAATTCGCAGTTTGATACCCCTATTTTAAAAATTATTCTAAAGAGGTACCCACTTTTTTCTTAATGTCCCCAAAAGGTATTTTTTTAGTTAAAAGTGGGTACCATTATGGTACAATTTTGGTTCAAATTGGTATCAAATTTTTGCTGAAAGGTACCATTTTAAGAGATAAAAAAGTGGGTGCTTATAAAAAAATCAATATTAGGGTACCAAACTGTGAATTTTGATTTAAAATGGGTACCATTTTTGACACTCTCTCTAATGATCTTTAATTTTATATCTTTGAATATTTTAAAATTTGAATTTAAAAATATAAAGTTAAAAATACAATTATCTTTCAGTTTATATCTTAATCCATAAGGGTTAAATATGGACCTATATAGATTGAGAAACGCGGATTGAGTGGTTTATAACCTGCTGGTTGAGTGATTTTTGATCCACATGTTGATCAAACTCCAATCCAACTCATTTATAACCCGTCATAAAATATGTCATATCCAAATTTTTAATCACCATATTATCCAATTTAATAGAGTTATAGATGGAATAGAAGAAGGTTAAGGAAAGAACACCTTTCTGATTTGGGTTTTGTGATATCCAGTTCCATGTATGACTCTGTCTTGTATACCTTTGCACTCACTATATATATTTATATTATTACACATAGCCACAATATTTGTGGATTTGGTTTTCTACTATGTTATTAGTTAGGTCTCTCTAAAATTCTTTGCTTTTTTTCTCCCAATTTCTTGAAAATAAATCTGGCAGTCAACTTTCCTTCTTCAGCTTTTTTGGCGATATGCTTTCCTCCGATGAATCTCTTTCTCATCTGGCTTCTCTAATTTTTTTGCATCACCACCTGCTCCACTCGGCCGTTGCTCCTTTTGCTCTCATGGGCAATGGTTGACTGCCAATCATATGCCCGTGCTGTGTGACCAGCCTGATTCGTCCGGAGACCTCCACTTTTCCTACCACTTTTATCTTTTTGGCTTCCTCTGTTCTCTTCTTCTGTCCAAGTTCATTATTCCCCTGTTTGTTCACCCGTGTCTCTTTCCGGCACATCTCGTTAATGTCGCCGATATCGATATTCAGACCTCTACTTGACTGGCGTCACTTTTAGCTTAAGAAGACAAGGAGCGTGTAAGATTCACGGGCCCATCCTGCCCTATTTTCGAACAGTTCCTGTTGTCACCTGCGTGTAACATGGAAGCGTGCTCTCCTCTCTGATGCGCAGGCCTTCAAGCATAAGATCTTCACCCTGTAGTTGCTTCTGCGTACATTGCGCATTCTCCTCAGCATGCTTGCTGGATAGCGGATTCTGACGTGACTAACTACTTCAGTTTTTCTGAGTTTGCTCTTGATTCCGTGACTCTATATTATGGTAATAATTGTGTTATTGTTGGTAGTGGTTCAGTCCCTAACATTACCCATGTTGGTCATTCTCATTCCATGATTTCTTATCTTTGTCTGATGTTTTGTTTGTTCCATTACAAAAATTTTGTTGTCTATTAGCAAGTTGACTCAGGATATGAATGTTGTTAATTGCTGTGATGATTCCACTTTCACTATTTTGAACAAGTTTACGATTGATGTTATTGAAAAGGCCATCGTGATGGGGGCTTATATCACTACAAGAAATAGGACCTTTTACCTTAGTTCTACAAGACCTTTTACCTTGGATTTTAGTCCAAAAAAATTGAGGTAAATAGTATCGTAGTAAAAAGTACATTTCTTTTACCTCAATTCATAACCGAGGTAAAAAATGTTTTTCACCTCGGTTTAGGATTGACGTCGATAGATTTTGTGACCGAAGTCAGTCCAAGCAAGAAGGTTGACAGTAAGCGACCATAGCTGCGAATTTGTTTGTTGATTTTGTGACCGACGTCGTAGGTAAATAAGAGCTACAATAGGAGAGGATAACTACGACTTCGCATAAGACGATGTTGCAAGTTATTAAGAGCGATGTCGCGGGTTACTAAAAGCGATGTCGCGGGTTATTAAGAGCAACGTTGCAAGGTCCATGGCATCTCATCCTCTTGGGCACCCACGTTAGGTGGCTGCTGATGTAGAAGTATAAGGAATACAACATTTTTTTGAGAGGGCGGCGTCATAAATAAAATTGACACCGGTTTGTGCAACGTCGGTAAGGTGTCATCTTTCCACCTCCATGTACGACGTCGCGGATAAATAAGGGAGACATCGGTTCTTGTAAAATATTATAATATTTAATACTTGATGACACAAACAATCATTCGTCGATAGGAGTTACATGTTGTTGAATAATCCAAAACCTATGAAATTGGTAAACATCATACGACAATCCAATGTTGATAAAATAATGTGGGAATCAATGATATTTTTAAATACCCACATAATTTGAACATATATTACGAATACATGTTAGATTATATTAAAATACTTAAGGGTGATGTGAAATTAAAAGATTAATTGCATTGAACCTCCCTTGCCTACATTGTACGACATTTACATTGTCAAGGGGACTAGGGAAATGACAAGTCTGTTATGAAAGTCCATCGATAACTCTCTTTGTCCTATTACAACAAATATACATGAAATTTTTTTTATGTTAGAATTGGACAGTCTCATATGATATACACATAACATAGTTAAGTGGAGACGACATTAATCTCAACATGGAAAAAGTGCCTGATCTTCTTTATAGCAACCTCGCGTGTTGGATAGACCAAAGTCGTAGAGTCCAAGTGATCACCAACGTCGTACATTTCCTAGCCAGTGCAACGTCGGTCAACATTTGGTACCATATCGTATGGGATGATGAACTGCGATCGACGTCACACATTCAACCTATATTCATACAAAGATTTGATTATTGTTCACAATCAGCCCTAATCCAAACCTATTTTCTCACTCCTTACAAACATGGTATTATCTTGAAAACACGCACAATATACACTCTATAACATGTAACATAATTATCAAACTTCATGAAAATATTCAATCATTAATCAATGAGGGAAAAAAGATATAGAAGGCATGTTAATAAAATTGCTAAATGAACATGAAATGGATGGAAAACTACCTCAATTAATTTGAACCCGGAGATGCTCCATCCTAGGATACTTGTTGTTGTTTAAGAGAAAAAAAAAAATAGATTGGGCTCTTTAGTGGTTGTAATTGTGTGAATGGAAAGGATAGTGTGAAGGTGGGTTAGGAGGAAGTGTGTTAGAAATGGGAAATGGGTGTTGGTGCTGAATATTATTGACATGAAATAGGGATTGGGGGGAGGGGAATTTGGTTCAAAATTTCAGCTCAAAATTTTGGTTCTTGCTGGAAATTTTAGGTTGACCGACGTTGGTAGGTTGTTGTTTAGTGGTTCGTTTTATGTGATGCATTTGCGACGTCATTCATATGGTCCAAAGCCAAATTTTTTGTGTCGTATTCCAATGACCCATTTATGCCCAAATAGGATCAATATTATCCTAAAAATGTGAATAACAAAATGTTATCTCCAATTTTGTATTTCGACTTCTCCCACTTTGTTGGAGGGACCTAAGTGTAAAAAGTAAAAGATCACTAGCTGTCTCAAACTCAATTACGACCGTTCCGAAAAGAACTTTGTCACCCACAAAACTTATGCTAACCGAGGGTAATAAAGAAACTGGTCTTATTCTCGCATAGAATTCCACAAGTTCTTCCCGAATGACCCTTGTATACATATAAGTAACCATCTACAATTTACTCTTGACCATGTACTAGTACTTTTTAAAATTTAATAGACAAAATTTTATTACCTTTTTATTTCATAAAAAACCAAGAATATGGAATTTCATGTGATTCTATGTAGTTAAAATTATCGTTCTCGTAACGCTTATTATAAGGGTATTAATGGAATACTAACAAGAATGTCAGATGATTATCCCTGTTTGCGCCTCTCTTAGAGAGTACGCATAATCTCCATATCATATATTTTCCCTAATGTTCGGGTGCATAGTTTTGAAGCGTAGTGAACATGCAATGAAGTTTGGGTCATAGTGTAATTTTCACAAAGTTTCGTCATACTCTGTCTGAGAAGATTTTGGTCTCGTTCCATTGAATAGTGCATGACCAAATCGAAACATCATTCTTATGACTTGGCAATTAGGTAAGGGTATTTCCAATTTTGCAGTTCGACTTCTCCCACTTTGTTGTGGGGAGGTAAGTGTAAAAATTTAAAAGCACAACGACAGTCCCAAAATTGATTCCAATCGTGCAGGATAGGTCCTTTGTCATCCCCAGTAAAACTTATAATCCCCGAAAGTGATAAAGAAACTGATATGATCCCATGGAGACTTCCACAAGATTTTTCAACTAACCCTTGCATAGTTATAAGTAATCATATACAATTTACTCTAGACCACGTACTAACACTTTTAAAAAGTTATGGACAATTTTTTTTTATTTTTAATTAATAAAAAATCAAGAATGTGTAATTTCGTGTGATTCTATGTGGTGGAATTTATCATTCTAATTAATAACGCTCATCGTAAGGGTATTAATGAAATACTAATAAAAATGAAGGAAGAATACCCCGGTTCCTTGATGCCTAAATCGGAACAGTTTGATTGTGACAATGTGATTTAGATTATTGGATGGGTATCCCCACCCCCACCATCTATCCCCACCCCCACCATCTAGGAGGGATCTAAGGGTAAAAACTGAAAAGTTCACCAGTTATGTTAAAATCGATTCCGATTGAATCGGACGTTAATGAAGTTCATGGACATTTATAAATTTCAATTAGTAGTATCTAATTTACTATTAACCATTTTTAGGGCCAATTGTGTTCGCTTTGGTCAAATGCGGGCCCAGTTGCTATGCTAGTGGGCTGAAATGGTGAGACCCACTTTAAGGCTAACCGACGTCAGCCATATTTTGGTCAAATGCTAAAATTTATTGATATGCGACGTTGCACATGCGGTTGGTCAAATACAAGCCCATTGCCAAACTAGTGGGCTGAAATGGTGAGGCCTAAATTTATATCAGTCGAGGTTGGCCGAACATCGGTACAATGTCAGTAAGGGCGATTGCTATACGACGTTGCCCGAATTCACAAAGATTGGTATCGGCTATATATATAGATCCCACCTCATACATCACTTCAAACATTCAACTTTCCCTTGAATTTCAATAGTCCCCATGCCCATCTTCTCGAAGGTATGATTTTTATATGTGGTTATATTACTTTTGTTTTTGTATTTATCCTTGAAATTTTTATGTATATGGTTTGTGAATATGTTATTTGTTTTATTTTTTGAAGTTTCTATGGATTAGGGTTCTAGGATTAGGTTCTAGGGCGTACAAATTTGGGTTTTATGTCTTCCCCCGTTTATGTTGCCCAATTTTTTTTGGTTTAGGATCTTTCTTTTGTTAGTGTATCCGCCGTGCTTGAATGTGACATCGCTGGACCATCGATCCTCATTTGTTTGGAGAAATTTTGTGCGACGTCACTCATTCATATTTTCTGCAGTTAAACCCTTCTCGGTAACCAATCGGTTATACCACGTGGAACCATGTCATCCATGCCATTATTTAGGGCCGATATGTCATCAACATCGCTCATAAATGTTGGCCAAGTCATACTTTGGATCGACGAGTATGAACGACATCTGGGCGACTAAAAAGATTAATTGAATTATTCTACCGAACCATTTTCTATCCATCATAATATTTATCATCCGTGACAATATGATTTTTGGGAATCATGGCTAACATTGCTGGTTCGAGTCGTTCCCCTATTGAGTTGAGCGATTTTTTGTTTAGAGTTAAATTCCTTTTTATTTTGTTGCTTATATTCTAATTTAATTTTTATTAATGTCATTGACCAATGCATATCCATAGCGATTCAGATGATGACCGTCCGCATACTACATTAGGTGATATTATTCTGCACTTCGTTTGTACTCTAACCCAGACAAACTTCAGATCGATTCCAATTCTGGTAAATTCTCCCTGTTACACATGTATTTTGTTTTCAATTAATTTTTTCTATAGATTATTTTTATATGTACTAAATGTGCTTTTTATATTTATTAGATTCCACATATTCAACACTTTATATATATACATATATATAATGATCTGATTTACAATGAGCATTATATTAATGATTTGATTTACAATGACCATATAATGATCACTGTAAATCATATCTGTCAGAATAAATCAGTTAAATGATTAGATTTAATTTTATCTTATTGACTAGTTAGAATTATATTCGTACTAGTCTACTTTCATGCTTTGTACTCTATATTTATTCTCTTCCTGATCAGTAATAATAATTACGGGAAATCACTCTTTCATGGTTTCAGAGCAAGTTCTGATCCAATCTAAAACTTAAATTCTTTTCCCGGCCACCTCTCCCCTTTTCTTTTCTTTTCCGTTCAAATTCTGGCTACTCCGGTGAAATTTCGATCAAGTTTAAGGTGAATTCCGGCCAAAGTTCAATCCACCAATCTTCTCGCAGCTGCTAGAGTTTTCCTGCATGGTGGTTCAAATTTATTGTCGACATCGTCGATCTTCATCCCGGCGACCCCACGGTTGTCTTCTCCGATGACTTTATTATTCCTGGCTTCACAATTATTCCCGACGTAAAAAATTATCTCCAGCGTCCTATCGGCAACGGCTTTCATCCGCAAACACCACATCTATCTTCAGCGCCCTTCATCTCCTCCAGGCACTGCGGCATCATCTCGGAAAAGATCTCAGATTTCTTCTTCTCCAACGGCATATCTCAGTTTCTGGCCCAGAACAGGTTTTCCTCAGCGCGTGTTGTACACGTGGCCATTGTGAAGAAGGTGCATGAATTTCACGCTCGGGTCGACCACACCCCATTTTTAGCGCATGAAACCCACGCGCTCGTCTGCTTGGTCGTGCGTTGCACGCTCTGTTCTTAAGGTTTTTGGTTACTTTTCAGATTTTTTCGGCAATTCTAATTTTGCTATATTTATGGCGTATTTCAAATCACGCGAAATTAAGAACAATGGCTCCAAGTGGTTTGTAGATTCTTGCATCACAAAACATATGGTATCGTCCCCCTGCTACTGTTGATCATGTCGCACCTTATAGTGGTTCTTCCAGCGTATATGTTGGTAATGGCTCTCAACTCACTATTACTCATGTTGATAATTCTCGGATCTCTAAATCCATATCTTTTTATGATGTGCTCATTGTTCCTGACATCACTAAAATTTTGCTTTTGATTAGCAAATTAACTCGAGATTTAAATGCTATTGTCTGTTTTGATGATCGATCATTTACCATTCGGCATAAAATTACTAGTGAAACCTTGGGTCATGGTCACAGTGCAAATGGACTTTATGTTTTAGACTATGGTGCATCTGCTTTACTGTCTACTGTGAAGTCTAATAAGTCACGTGCATCTTTTGAAACCTGGCATGCTAGACTTGGTCATGTTCCACATTCCGTTATTTTTGGTTTGCAAGCTTCTGGATATTTATTTATCTCATCGCTTTTGCTGAAACCTACCCTTTGTGATGCATGTGAAAAGGTTAAAGGGAAGCATTTATCTTTTTATACAAATGATAAACGTGCTGCTAGGGTACTTGATCTAGTTCACTGTG
>JAULKJ010032415.1:0-17178 GCA_032355405.1 Rubia balearica
AGGTGTGGTAGCTTCATAAAGTGGAGACGAACCTTTTTGTGATAGATATGGGAATTCCCAGCTAACTCAATGATATGTGACATAGACGTGAGATACGTTTATATGTCTTACATGTGATAGAATCTAAGATCAAATTCATTCATCGGCCATGTTACAAAAATATCCCCAAGGCTAGTGTATTATAGTTTAATCTCTCTTATTTGCATGATCATTAGTTGTTAGTCAAAAAAACCCGCAATCTTACGTATGTAGCACTAGCTATTCTCGACACACACTCAGAGTGACGCCTGATTGTGGGTTGTGTCTAGTTACTTTCAAATTCTAGTGTCTCTATGGACGACCTTGGACTTGCCACTAGCTACTCTATTGTAGTTAGTAGTGAGCACGCAAGCTACTCTATAAATTTCTTCCTTTATGAAGTGCTCTGCGGGTTAATTGAGCTCTCCCGAAAGGTTGGTTTGTAACAACCACTTGGAGTGCCGATCAATCCTCCAACAACCAATCCTCCAATTGAACGGTCGATTTCCAACCTTTGAATTGAACGATCGATTTTTGATTTCTGACTTTCATCCAATCATCAATGACGAGACCTAATCAGAATCATTATAAATGATAATTCACGTAGCCTTTGCGTCAGGTAGATTCAAACTATTGAATCTCAATTTCATTCGAACGAAATTCAGTTCGAATTAAACTAAATTTCCCCTTCTAACCTCATTCTCTTTCGAACCATACACGAAAAGGTAACCACCGCAATTATAGAGTTTATGCTATAGAATTGAACATGAATGAAATATTTGAAGATGTGAATCTGTGAATTCAACTGCTATGAAGATATAAAAAATATGAGGCTAACATTAGCAAAACAAACTAAATGCTGCTGAAAATTTTCATATACACTATACATCTATTACCATAAAATACATATCGTTTGTACTAACACACACATTTATTATAAAATTGTGAATATAAATTATGAAACTTTTTCCAGAAGATAATGCATAAGTTAAGTTATGACTCGTGTATGTTTTGTTAAAACATTTATATGTTAGCCTCCAAATAGTATATTTTATAGTACACATAATAGAGGAGACTAAAATATGACTATTTAAAATTTTCATAAAAATTGTGTATTTATTAATTTACAACATGTACTATTTAAATAAAGATACAAATTTGAATTAAAACTGTCAATTCCTTTTATGAATAACAAAACTTTACCAGAGAGTAGTGCATACGCTACTTTATGAGTCGTTTTCATTTTTTTTTCCAAAACATGCATTTTTTTGGATAAATCGTCTTTAGGACGACGGTTTATAGGGTTCCCGTCCATTTTCTATTAAACTCAATTTTGCACAATGTGGGATTACAACATATGATATGGGATAAACCCATACACTAAGGTTCTAGCTAAATATTACAATTCTAATCTAAGATCTCAGTGGCTAAAAGAGAAATGCAAAAAGGCACTAATTGATATTACAATTCTAAACAAAGGCCTATGTGGCAACGAGAAGGGGGGCACATCAAGGATAAGCGGTTCTCACAATGTAGTCAGTGTAGCCACAATACTAGTATTTCTTATAGTACATAGGTTACATAATCCTGTAGTTTTTGAAATTTTCACATTAATACCTTACAACATGTACTGATTACAAACACATGAGCATATTTCTCCTATTTAAATCAAAGAGGTGTCACTAAAAGTCTTTCTGGCTTGAAACCAACATATGTAGAAGTATAGCATACTATGTATAAAAAGCATTTTGTTGTTGGTTTTACACACAAGAAGGACTCTCAACATATGAACAAAAGGGAAGATATGAGACAATACTACAAGCACTCGTAACAGAAATATTGGATTAAACATAAGTATATTAATTTTTCATGAACAAAAATATTTATTTAGGGAACTTATAGTTACAATAGTATTCCTATCTAGATCATCTAACAATTTATAATACAGTGAATCAATTATCAATATTCAAGGGCGGATCATCTTCGAATTCCTCGAGTGCAATGATATCTTCATCTGAATCCTTTTTGTCTTGGAACGTCTTGTGGAGTCCAATGCTCATTATTTTTCGATTCCTCAAAAGTTATAACCACTTTATGTTTAAATCTATCTCCTGCAAAAATTAATACACACTGAATACTATCAAATGCAACATATAAGTAATATGCGGGTCCTAATTCAAAACAAACAATTAAGAACAAAAGAAATAGTCATACATAATATAAGTAACAAGTACATATTGAATACTAACAAATACAAAGTAAACAGATGCAATTCCTAATTCAAAACTAAAAACCAACCAAAAATGAATATAAACTGTCATACACAATACAACCAATAAGTACAAACTTGAAATCAACAGTCGTAACAGATGAATCAATAGACACATTTCCTAATTCAAAACGAACAATCAACTACATATGAAAATAAAAATGATACACAGTACAATTAACAAGTACACACTGATACTAACAAGTGCAACATATAAGCAAACTGATGCAGTTTCTAATTCAAAATGAATAGTAAACAATAAATAAAATTAAAAATTCATACACAGTACAAATAACAAGTACACATTGGATACTAACAGATGCAATTTCTATTTCAAAATGAACAATCAACAACAGATGAAAATAAAAAGTCATAAACAATATAACTAACAAGTTCACATTGGATACTAACAGATGCAACATATAAGCAAACAGCTCCAGTTCTTAATTCAAAACAAACAATCAATTTTTTTTTGTACAAACAAGAGGAGAAGTCAAAATAAGATTAGAGAAAAAAATAAATAGCAACTCGAACACAAATTATTTTTTTTTAAAAAAAAATTGATGCCTATTTAACACTCAAAACCAAAAAATAAAAATAACAAAAAATAATTAGCACAAAACGATTAAAAAAATCTACAAAACACAGAATAGAAAGAGATCAAACACTAACTATCCAACGAATCTCAATTGAACGAATGAACAAGCTAACCAGAATTGACACAAAAAAGGAGAGAGAAGACGTTGGAACAGAGGTTACACAGCTATGGCAGAATTGACGAAGGTTAAGAGAGGTTACAAGAAGATGTGAAATCGACAGCGATAGAGGTTACGAGAGAACACTGCAGAAGTGACCATCGAACATGAAATTCGTGTTCAACTTTTTGAATGATGGAATTTTTACCTCGTTTTTTTTAAAAAGGAAACTTATATGGTTTCTATATTAGAAACACCATTGGACATGAACCTATCACTTACACTCCATAACTCTTGAAATTATACATAATTTTGGGTTTCACTCGAACGATAGCATTTTAACTCATTTATAAAATGGAAATGCATCTGGTTCCAATATCAAAAGATCCATTGGACATGAACACATGATTACATTCCATAGCTTCCGATAACGGAATCATAACCGGAAAATTCAATTGCTTTGCACAATATTATCTTTTTTTTCATCTATTTTCAATAATATAAAAAATCTAACAATAATATGAGAAAGTTCCAAGAAAGGTAGTCTGTCCATAAGGTTATGGACATGTTACTACATTTCTTCAACTTAAAACTGTATTTTTAATATTAAATATTTTACTTTATAACTTTATAATAAATAAATTATAAAAATATAATAGCTAACTTAAAAATATTTTGTTTAAATTTAAAACTTTAGTGTTTAATTTAACAAATACAATGTATAAGTTAAAATATACAGTGGAATGCCCATAATTTATATACAAGCCACCTGTCAGGAGACCTACGCTAAAAATGTAATCATTTTTTAAAACTCCTACACTATATTACGTTTGTTTGAACATGTAACTGAGGATTAATTAGAGGCAAAACATCACAGATGGGGCGATTTCTTCCTCGCAAGAGCATACGCACAATCATTATCTTCCTCTCACAGTTTTCTTCATCATCCCAATCGCTTCTTCTCCTTCTATGATGTGCAATATAAAAAGTTGGTCGAGGTTGATTTATGATCATTACATTTTGAACCCAAATTGTCTTCCAAATGTTGATCAGCCGTTGACGACAATCATTAAGCTTTCTCTTCTCCAATCTCAATTTCTTCATATCCTAATTACTTTCACGCCTCTATGCTTATGTTCACCTTCCAAAAAGAGTGAAATTATCGCCCGCGTATGAGAAACTTCTTCATGCCCTGATTTTGTAGCTTCTTATAGGCATTCAAAGGAATTGTTTAGGTTTTTCTCTCTAAAATAATAAACCTGAAATGTATTAAAATATAAGAATAACAATTATGTTTCCAAAATATATTCCTGCATAGTTAAATTTTTTTTGCCTAATATTGAATTCAATTTAGAAATCTAACACAAGAATACTTACCACTCCCTTTACGTACAATGCTTCTGGATGTTTGCTCCATCTGCATTTATCAAGGAAGTTTAAAACTTGATTGTTCCCATCATTCATTGAACATTAAAAAAAATTCTCTAAGAACTTTCTCTTCATGTCCACTCAAGAGGTTATACTTCCCCGGGGAAGGTATTACAACTAATCTTTGGCCGCATCCTTCACCCTTAGATTATAATTCTCCTCCGTAAACCACACGAGATGGAACTCGAACAAGTGCTTGTTGGCATCCTCCCAATTCATTCTGTGGAAAGTCAGTAGACAACGGATCATCCCGCATTTGAGATCACAAGTGATATTTTGCAGAAGAGGAGGAATGATTATACAAAGCGGTTGGTTCTCTAGGTTTGGGTTCATGAGCTCCCTCAAGGTTCTATTATGATTCACCATAGTTGGTGTAACTATTTTGGACCGTGGTTGAGTACCTTGGGGTGCGAACCGTTCTTGTTTCCTTGCTTTTTAGAGTGTACCTAAAAGATTGGGTTCGTGGCTATTGGTACGTGACACAAAAACACACAAACTACGTTAACACTTTATAAAATACGCTTTCTCCCAGGCAGTAGCGCCAACTTTTGAGAGGTTGTCGACGTGCCTCTCAGAGATACTATTTATAAATCCTAAATGCGGATAACTACTTGATAGTAGCTAGTGGAAAATCAGGGCCATCCACAAAGAAAAGGAGGATTTATCAAGTGTTGAACGTAGCAAAAAATCACACAAAGAAGTCACTCAATGTATGTGGTAACAAATGAGGGGTTTTAGTTTGGGAAAAACACTACGACTACTTTAATCAACTAGATTATTAACAAAAATGATGTAAACAAGACTATAACATGCCTTGGGCCCATTTGGTTTTACATTTCTAGATATCCATTGATCATCGACTAATTATTCTACTATAATGTATTGAACACATATTATGGAGAGCTTATCAACACTTTAAGAAACTAACAAAAATGATGTAAACAAGATTATAACGAGTCTTGGGCGCAATTGGTTTTACATTTCTAGATATCCATTGATCACCGACTAATTATTCTACTATAATGTATTGAACACATATAGTGGAGACGTTATCAACACTTTTCAAGTGAAGATATTTTCTCACTTCTCCTCGGCTATAGCTAGAATGGATGATTGCCTCCACACAATAGCCTCACCCTTTGGTTATTCTAAATGATCAGTGTCATTGAATACCCTGAAAATAACAATAAATATGGAGACCCAATACAACAAACCCAATATCCTACAAGTGAGAAACATAGAGATAGAATAATCATATTTTCTAATAACAATACAAGGGATCAGCCTACATGCTATAAATATTAGTTAGCTACCTCTATATAATTAGGCAAACCCATTCAAATTCATCCTAGACCTAAGAAATTTTATCAGTTGACAATTATAATTACTTGTCACCCCCTAATTACAACTTTACACAAATAAACAATAATCACATTGATAAAGAGACAAAGTCGTCCTGGTTTAACCTAACACCTAGCAAATAATCAATTTGTAATCATGAACTAGTTGATCATCCTAGTCTAAATCATGCATTAATCACAAAAAAAATACAAAATATAATGACAATTAATGGCATAAAGTAGAATAAACCAAATCTCACAATATAATGCTAGAAATGCTTACCAATTACTCTCAAGATAATATTTAACCTAAATTAGCAAAACTCATTACAAAGGAATAAAATCCCATGGTAAACAAGCAATAAATGACAAGTAATAAATGAAGAACTAGGGTATTTGGAGAGGATAATTTGGCCTAAGGAATACAAGAAATGAGTGGTTCAAAGTGCTATTTAAAGTACAAGTCAAAAGGGGGAAAAAGATAAAGTGTAGAATAAATTCGCCTGGCGGATTAGCATTCCCCTGGGTATAATGGCCTATTTTCAGTATCTTCGTGTCGATTCTCCTTTGCTTCGTTGCCTTTCCTTCTTGTCTTCAATTCTATGATTCTTCTTGTCTTCAATTTTCAATCCCTTTTATTGATGCCTTAAATCTTTAACTTCTTACCTTGATGAACAAAGTTCCCTAGAAAAGTAATAAGAGTGCAAACATTGCTCCTAACTCTCCTAAGATAATTCCAAAGAAAAATACACAATCTAAAGCACAAAAATTCATCAACACGAGTAAAATATATCTTAATTATATCGTATGAAATGAACCTATCACCTAAGTTGGCCAAGGACATTCAGTGCCTTACGAGCTCTTTAGCCACCTTAAGCTGGTTGCTATCAAAAGAGGTCGAGAAAATCTTCTTTTCTTCTAAATATTCAAGAATGCAAAAAAAAAATTTGAATGGACGGAAGAATGTGAGGCTATCTTCTAGCTGTTGAAGTATGATGAGACGCTAGGAGTAGTTGTTTCCGAATGCATCTAGCATATTCTTTAGTAGCTTTTGTACGTTAGATTGCTAGGTTAAGTGGGTTTAAATTACAAGGGGTTTAGATGACCATTGTGGTTTTCTTAACTAAATCTCCCATTTTGTAGATTACTTAGATCTAATGGATATTACATTCTTACGAACATATAGATTCTATTTTGTGAGCTTATTTGTAAATTTACACGGTCCGTGCTAAACAAGTGACTTTTGAGACTAAGTCTCGGTGCGGTATGTGTGTTTTTACACGACCCATGACTCCATATAGTGAAGATCTAGACCTCTAGTCCGCAGCCCATGCCTTATTGCTCGGCTACGTCATCAGAAGTTGAGGATGATGACTCCAGATGCTGGTTGCAAGATTTTGAACGGATCGTGCTGCTCAGACTACCAAGAACATTCTCCATTCAGAGGCCCGCATGAATTTGTGCATGCCACACGATCAGTTTGTCCGAGGAACACCTCCAGTCTGCGGCTTGTGTACTTTAGCATGAGCCGTGCGACGCAGACCTTGTGCTATTGCACGGCTCGTGTCGACGTGGCTGCTAGGGTTTCCCTCTTTGTTTGTGCTTCTCTAAGGACCATTTCCACCTACTATAGGCACTAGTCTTCTACGGTTTATCATCCAAGAACTATCATTATTGTAATTCTAGTTTCAAGAGTAGGTAGAGAGATAGAAAGAGACTAACTCTTCTCTTTAATATTTCCTAGTTTATGCCTATGACATTGAATCCAATTATTGTATTGGGTTCAATGTCCATGGAGTAGTGTGATTACTTAAGGATTTATTGGTGTTTATGACTAGGTGATGATTTTGTGTGATGCTAGATCTTCCTATCTTTTATGTTTATGAATATTCATGTTTGACTTGTGCTTTATATTATTGTATGATGCATGTTATTTATATTCTATGATGCACCATAGTTTCATATGTGATATCTTATCGTGTTAGGCTTGTTTGCTACCTTGGGAGTGTCGGGTTAGGCCTATTGTTGGTTCGTGAGTACCGACGATGTGAGTGTATTCATGTATGATTGAGAGTACCATTCCGATCGTTAGAGCCTAGCTTGATTTAGTCATCGTGTAATAATAATTCAAGTTAGGGATGATAGATGTCCCTAATGGGGGGATTGAAAATGCTCAGTGTACCCCGATAGAATGAGCATGATAGTTTGTAGCAACAAGGGTTGTTGTGTAGCAAGCAAAGTTGTTTCAACCTAGAGTCATCAAGAGATTCCGATTCCTATGCCACTATAGGCTTAAGGAAAATCATCTGTAGTGGAGTGCCCGTGATGTATTTTCCTTACTCTTATACCGAACGGTTGCTACCTACGGAAGGCGACTTCTCAAACACATGATCCTTTAATATGGGGCGTTTTAGCATTAGGAGTGAATTTTACGAGGAAATAGGAGCGTAACTCGAATTCTTTGTTCAATCGACGCACTTTCCCTCATTACGAAGATGAAGGTGATAGCCTATGAGATGCCGATGAACCTTTGTGGGAAGACATTGGGAATGGCTGATTATCATCGACACTATGTGACACAGGCATGAGATAGGTTTATATGTCTTATATGTGATAAAATCTAGGATTAAAGTAATTCATCAGTCATGTTACGCAAGTATCCCCAAGGCTAGTTTAATATAGTTTAATCTCTCTGAATTGTATGACAAATAGTTGTCAAATAAAAACTCCCCAATCTTTTATGTAGCACTAGCTATTCTCGACACAAAATTACAGTGATGCCCGATTGTGAGTTGTATCTAGTCAACTTTCACATTCTAACATCTCTGTAGACGACCCCAGACTTACCACTAACTACTTTCTAGTAGTCGATAGTGAGCATACAGGAGCAATATATAAATATTATCTTTGTGAAGCGCTCTGTGGGTTAAGCTCTTCCGCAAGGTTTTGTACGACCCCACGGAGTGCGCATCAAAGGAACACCTTCACTCCTTACCATCCCTGATAAAACTAGAAAAATGAGAGGTATTGTAACTATATATCTCGGTACACTAAAATCTATTAGTGTGGTGCTAATCAGGAGAAGGATTGGCAGCAATAGAGCCTTGCAAGGGCCGGAGATACAATATACCGTACTAGAATGACTGATATTAGCATTTGTGAATGTAGCTCAACGCCCATGGCCATATTTCCAAGCTCACACAATTGTGTTGCTCACCAACCATCCAACCCACCGAGTACTCCTTAAACCTGAAGCTTCAGGTAGAATGATGAATTGAGTGGTCGAATTAGGTGAATATGACATCCTTTACAGCCCAGAACAGCTATCAAAGGTCAGGACCTGACCGATTTAATAGTGGAAACAATGGAGGATCTACCAGATGAGTTTCCCATTAAAGACGATCGAAAGTGGAAACTACACATTGATGGTTTATCCCATGTTGGAGGAAGTCGAGCAAGGATCCTCTTGACTAGCTCGAATGGGAAGGATTTTCCATATGCCTTACATTTTGACTTTCAAACAATAAATAGTGAAGAAGAGTACGAGGCTTTGATCAATGACTTAAGATTGGCCAAATATTTGGCCGTAAAATATCTGGAGATATTTAGTGATATGTAGATTGGTTCAACAAGTGAAAGGGGGAGTACGAGGCTAGGGAAAGGAATCTACATAGATATTTGGAATTGGTGCAACCAATGGTGAGAAATTTAAAAGGCTACACTTTGATTCAGGTGCAGAGGAAGCATAATCAAAAGGCCGATGCATTAAGAAAGCTAGCATCACCAAAATTGAGTTTAGAATCCCCTGAACAGCTGTTGATGGAAACATTGAAGTTTCATAGCTACAAAGAGGAATCTATAATGGTTATAGATCAATCGAAGAACTATATGACACCAATCATAAGATATCTAAGGGATGACATATTCCCCGAAGATAAGGCAGGTGATAGGAAGATTAAAATCAAGGTGCCAAGACATAGAATGCATAACAATATCCTATACAAGAAAGTATATTTGATGCCCTTTCTATGTTGTGTTACGCTAGAAGAAGAAAAATACCTCATTTAAGAGGTCCATGAAAGAGTCCATGGAGCTCAACAGAGAGCTAGGTCTATTGCTAAAGATATTGTTGGCTGGATACTACTGGCTATTGATGTTTAAAGACACTTTTGAGTTGATTTGAACATGCTTTCCTTGTTAGAAACCTCATCTTGTGACACGAGTCCCCTAGGAGAAATGCCGATGATCCATGGTTCTTGGTTATTTGATAAGTGGAGGAATGACCCGGTAGGAACATTTCTAGAAGCAACTTAAGGAGTCAAGTATGTGATTGTAGCTATAGACTATTTCGCCAAATGTGTAGAAGCACACACGCTGACCAACTTAGGCCCTGTCCAGTTGAGTTTATGTTCAGTACATTTCAACACAATAAATTTTGCTCAGTATTCATAAACTAAACCTAGTACCAAAAAACCTAATTTTTAGCATATTTCGGCACCAATAAACTCAACTTATCACTAATAATCTTAACTCAACACCAAATCAACCTAAATAGAGAGGGCTCTTAAACGTATGAGCTATATCGACTTTGTTTGAGAAATATATTGTGTAGATATGAAATACCTATAAACTTCATCATAGATAATGGGAAGTAGTTTTATCTTAAAAAGTTGTGTGAGAACTTCAACATCCAACACAAACTTACTCTGGTGTACCACCCCAAGCCAACTGCTAGGTTGAGGTTACCAACCAAATGATAGTTAATGGAATAAGCGCTCGATTGGTGGGACAAAAGGAAAATGGGTATATGAACATCCCAGTGTGCTTTAGTTGAATTGAGAGACATAGGTAATTTCCACCATAGAAACGCCATTTTGTCCTGGTCTATGGGATGGAAGCAATAAAACCTACGAAAAGAGATGAATAAAAAAATAAACAATTCCGCACAGACCTAGATCTGTTAGATGAAAAGAGAGAAAGTTCAAAGCTCACCCAAACTAATGTAAAGTAAAACATGAAGAGTAGGGTACAAAAATTCAGTTCGCTCTATGTGAATTGTTCATGAGAAGAAATGAAAAGAACTGACAGGAGAAAAAGGGAAATTTGGCGCCCAACTGGGAAGTTCCTTATAAATTCTCCGAGTCACATGCTAGAGGAAGCTACGTGCTAGAGGATATGATGGGAAATCGAGTCTCCGAAAGATGGAACAATGTCAACCTCTGGAGATACCATGCTAAGCAACGTGGCAGCGAGCCCTCTATTGAAGGCATATCCATATTCCAACTAGGTCATAGATTCCCATGAAAAAATGCTATAGGCTAGAAACATTTCACCTTTTTTGTAATCTGATGTCTCATGAGTTGTTCACCCCAAGAAGAGCAATGGGGCTACAAACAATTTTCAATGAAATTGTAATTAGATTAAAAAAACTCGATGCTTAAAAGGCTAACATTGAGGAACGTCTCTCATAAATATTAAAGGACAATCATTGAGGATTGAATCTTATAGATCTTAAAATTTAGACTGTTGAGGATTGGCTCTCACATATTTCGAAGCCAGGTCATTGGGAACCGATTCCCATAATCCTATGGATTAGAAACTATACCTAAACAATCTTAAAGGATAGACATTTGAAAGAAAAAATAAAATAAATAAAAGGTTAAGATGATTTGTTCAATCAGAATTCTTGAGATTCTACAATTTATTGATTACAGCTAAACTTGTTCTATTACAAGGTACTAACCACCTAAATATCTATTTCGGAAGAAGAAATGAGATTACATATCTTGGATGGATCCTTGATACTCATGGGCCGGTTGTGATCCCATTATCTTTGGGATCAGAATTCCTTATTTAAGGAAGCCGAGTGACCAAGGACCTAGTGGACAAAAAGAACTAAATGAAGTTTTGTCATTCCTCCAATTGTACCACCTCATCCAGGTTTCCATAGTTGAAGATAGTATCTCCCACAAATTTGCAAAAAATATTCTGACACTCCATTCCTTCTTTCTATGGTAGGCGGTGGAAATTACGAAGAAAAAGCTTGTGGGAGTAGACGAACAAGCTTTCTCCTCTTGCCGTAAATAGCGAACTTGCATATCGAGAGCCTGAAAGGATTCAGCCCACATCTCGCATTTTGATTGGTCAAATTCGCTGACAAAGAGAAAGACTAAGAGAAAAAACAATCATTAGTGAGGAAAAGAGAAATGAGAAGAAAAGGGAAAAAGACTAAAGCGATTATAACTTACCGAGAAGAATTACTCGAAATATTAAACGGTGAGCTTTTTGTTGAATGAACTAGGAGTTCAAGGGAACAGAGTCCTTGAATATCAAAAATCACCTCACTTTCCTCTTGGTATGCACTTTTTTTCCATCAAGAATAGTACCATAACTAGGAGATAAATCTGGGGGCTCCCCAGGGGAAAAGGTGACAATCAAAGAAAGAGAATCTAGTATAAATGATACTTCTTTGTAGGAAGATGAAGAATATATATGCTGAATAAACCCCCATGTATATGCCTTTTATAGCACCAGGAAGGGTATCAAAATTTGATTTGAGAAGCTGAGTCATCAATAACTGCTATGAAAAGATGGGGGCAAAAAGGCCGCCATAACTCAGGGAGTTTTCACTTCCTAAGACAGGTGACTCGCTCCATATTAATTAAAGTAGTCAAGTATGCAAGTGGCCATATTACATGAATAACTATGGAAAAAAAAATGAAAAGTCCCTTAATTAATTTATAGGAATTATGCAAGAGAGAACTGACGGTTCTCACCAAAACTCGTACCTTCGGCTCTCTTGGTGGCTATTGATAAGGTTTGTAGACTATCACCCCACCCCCCTTAGGATGAAGGCCACGATGCCACTCTACACTTGGACGTAAGGCTCTATCCTACATTCTATTGGGCTGAAACCCAACAGTCAAAGGGAAGATCATCGAATTCAATTGTACTTTCAAATTACACCCTCATTTCATATGGTAACTCCATTATTAAAAGATAATTATTCCAATAAGGTAAGTGAGTATTTATCCTTCCATGATTGGATGATCTCTCGAGGGTCAAATTTTATAAATACCGAGATATTCTTTCGTTCTGTTCATTTAAGTATCATTACTCAAATCAAATACTTTTGGTCTGAATTTTGCAGCAGAGTTTCTTCCCCAAGCACCATCGAGGAGTTTTTTTTGCAGGATCAATGTATTGAATCAAGGTTTGGTTATTACGATTGTGATTTGACACACATAATGGTGTTGCTAAGCGTAAACATGGACATATTATTGAAATGACTCGTACCATGTAAATTCTATCTAACTTGCCTGCTCAGTTGTGGGTTGATTCCTGTTTTGAAGCAGTGTTTATCATCAATAGCTTACTAAACTATTTTTTACCGGGGGGAAGAGAGGTTGTTTCACCTTTTGAAAAGTTATTTCATTGTCCACCCTCTTGTGATTTTTTGAAAGATGTTAGTTGTGTGTGTTTTCCACCTATGATGGATCCCAAAATCAATAATTTACAATTTAAATAAAAAACATTGTGACTTTATTAGCCATGCCTGTAACTATAAGGGATATATGTGTATTAATCCCGTTACGGGTCGTGTTTATATTAGTCACCATGTTATCTTTCATGAGAACCAATCTCCCTATCGCAACTTTCTCTCTACCAAGTTGACTTTACAATTTTCTTCTCCTCTTCATTTAAATTTGAGTTGGTCCCCTACAGTGGTCTAGTTGAGTTCAGAGTTGATCCCTTGTGTCGTCGGCCCTATTATGTCGAATCTGGCTTCTGAGGCTCTAAACCCACACTCGAGCCTAGTTGTTATATCTACGATGGTCTGGACCGTGGCTCCACCACCAATGTTGCCCTTGACTTTGTCATTGCTCAATTCACCGTACATTTTGTCTTCAGCGCCGACATGACTTCTCAAGCTGTTGCCGAGCTCTGTCCTCAGTTAATTCATCTGGCATTCTTTTTCACCTGAGCATGTTTCCTTAAGTCAAGTGTCTGTCTCGTCTCTATCTACATCTCTGACGAGTCAACTTCTAGTCTTGTATTGTCCATTTCCCTCGTTTTAGCTTTCCCATGTTCTTTACAACTTTTTTTCTGATGCTCATCCAATGGTTACTCATCTTAAAAATGGTATTTCTAAGTCTTATCACTAAATGAATTTAAAAACAGGCATCCTAGAATTAAAACCCTCTAATTTAAACAGGTATACGAAGATCCTCGATGGCGTCAGGTTATGCTTGATTATTATATGTATTTAATTAATAATGATACTTGGGAGTTGGTTCCTCATCACTTCAATCATCATATACTTGGCTATAAATGAGTATATAAAATTAAATACAATGCTGACTAGTCTTTGGAGTGGTTCAAGGCCAGACTTGCTGTTTTCGACAATTAACAACAAGCAGGTATTTATTATTTTGAAACTTTTAGTCCTTTTGTGAAACTTACTACTACGCTTTAGTTTTTAACATTGATGTATCTCTTAATTGGATTTTTCGCCTTCTTGCGTTGGTTTTTAAATGAAATGTTTATATGTGCCAACCTGAGGGTTTCACGCATCTCTCAAAGCCAAATTACATAAGCCATTTTCATAAGTCCATATATGGGTTGAAACAGGTTTAGTGAGCTTGATTTTCCCGCTTCAACAATTTTTTTATTGTCCATTGGTTTTAAATGCAACACTTGTGACACCATAATTTTTTTAAAATACCAGGGTGAATGTACTTATTTTACTTCTTTATGTGGATGATATTATTCTCACGGGCAGTAGTTCTTGTATAGTTAATAAATTTATTTATACTCTCCCATCTCAATTTGATATGAAACATCCGAGGGATCTCTGTTATTTTTCTAGGTATTCAAGTGTCACATACTCATTCTGGCCTATTTTTGTCCCAACAAAATATGTGCTTGATTTAACAACAAAATATGTGCTTGATTTAATAACAAAATTTCATCTCCATACTTAACTATGTGCGTACACTGAGAGTTTCTAGAGTTACGTTATCCTTTGTTGATGGATACCTTCGTGGTGATCCCACAGATCATAGTATGGTTTGTGTTTTGCAATATTTGACTATGACTTGTCCGAATATTTCTTATGCAGTTAATATTCTTTCTTATTTTATGCATATTCTTCGTACTAATCACCTTCATGTTGTAAAGATAATTTTAAGGTATTTTGAAAGGTACCTTGGAGTTTGGTCTTTTCTCGACTCGGCAAGCTCTCTTGCATTAGTGGTGGCTTATTCTGATAGAGGTTAGGCTGATTGTCTTGACAGTCGTCTTTCTACCACTTGATATGCCATTTTCCTTGGGAAGAATTTGATTTCATGACATTCTAAAAAGCAACCTACTGTGTCAAAAGTCCTCAACTGAACATGAATATAGGGTTGTTTCAAATATTGCGGCTGAAACAATTTGGTTTCATCAGTTTCTTGCTAATTTGGGGTATTTTCTTCGTCATCCCGTTACTCTATATTGTGATAATGTTTCTACCACATATCTTGCTACCAGTTTGATTCATCATGATCATAGCAAGCATATTGATATAAACTACTACTTTATTTGTGAGATGGTTGCACATGGATATCTTCATATTAGACATGTTCTTACACAGTTACACATTATTAATATTCATACTTAAGGTGAATCTAGTGAGTTGTTCTGTAAACATCGTTCCAATCTATCCGTTATCGCACCCCGTAAAGATTAAAGCAGTGTATTAGAGTTTAAGGCTAGAATAGAGTCTTCCACCTAAATACAATTCATACGTAAAGTGTGTTAGGGTTACCAATTGATCTCACAATTATTCTCATTATCGTGTACACAAACCATATCCTGCAACATCTATTATGATATTGGAAGAAACTTCATTTTTCATAATTAATGCGAGAAATTCAAAAAAGCACAAATATGCCAAAATACCACAAAATTCAGTATCACAAATGATATATGTTTTCTACCACAATCAAAACAGAAATCATACTCGGTGGCATAGCTCGAACTTCCTAGGTCACCTTGATACCTGAACAACAACTACAAAAATATATAAGAATTTTGGAATATCAAGAGGAACTCTGATATCATCTGGTAATCCGATTACATTTCCAAGTTTGGAATAAACAACGTTATAAATTAGTGAACCATTGTGGATCATTCCACTGTGATTCTGGCAGAAGGATGGCTATTGGAAACTACTGTTAAACAATGTTGGCGTTCAACGGTGATGTCAGTAATGACGATTCAGAATCATCGTCCATTGATCTATTTAACCGCCGTTAATGCATTTATCGTGTACTAGTGGGTGGTGTTCAGATGATGTAACTAAGAAAAAGTATTGATTTGAATTGGAACATTTGTTGGTATAGTATTAGTACAGGTCTACAGGAACAATTTGAAGTGGAAGTGCGTAAGCAACAAAAAGTATTGGATGGTAGTTGAAGAATATTTACGGGGTAATAATGTTGTTTTTGTATTCATGTTCTTGGGTACATTATATAGTATTACAAAGACCTATACCAGACTAGAAAATGTATTCCAATCTAATTACAATTACAAGCAATATTACTATTCCTTAATACTCATCCTCAAGTTGGAGCATGGGGATGAAAAATGCCCAACTTGCCAAGTAAAGAACGAAACTGATGTCTTTCAAGAGCCTTTGTAAACAAAGCTGCAGGTTGATCAGTCGTGCGAATATGATGACTAACAACAGTACCAGACTGTACAAGATCACGAACAAAATGACAATCAACTTCAATATGCTTCGTGCGTTCATGGAACACTGGGTTAGCTGCAATGTGTAGAGCAGACTGACTATCACAAAATAGTCGCATAGGAGTAGATTGCACAACACCCAAGTCTCTAAGCAGAGACTTAAGCCACAACAACTCACAGCAAGCAACTGCCATAGCATGATACTCCGCTTTCGCAGAAGAACAAAAAACTGTAGGTTGTTTCTTGGTCTTCCATGAAACCGGAGAATCACCAATGGTCACAAATTATCCAGACAATAATTGGCGCGTAATGGAACAGGTAGCCCAATCAGAATCACAATAAGCAGTCAACTGTAATGAACTACAAGAAGAGAGAAATAAACTTTGGCCAGGATGGCTTTTCAAATAATGTAGTACACGCATGGCAGCTTGCCAATGAGGAACACAAGGAGACTTCATAAATTGTGCAAGCGTATGAACAGAGTAGCTAAGCTCAGGGCGTGTGATAGTAAGATAAATGATGCGTCCCACCAATCGCCGATACTGCTCAGGGTTATCATAAAGAGGTCCTTCAACCTTTGCAAGATCATGTTGTTGTTCCATGGGAAAGTCAGTCATTTAGAGGCCGACAAACCTGTGTTAGATAAAATATTCATGGAATATTTCCTTTGCGAGAGAAACATCCCATCTGGTCT